>JADDOH010015637.1:0-26446 GCA_016648135.1 Agrypnia vestita
AAAACCCACGAACACACACGAAACACCATTCGTCAGTAAAGTATTCCATTTTAAAGCCTTTATATCTTTGGTAATACATGAATCTCGAATTTAAATGATTTTTCATATGAACAGCGACAGAATTATATATTTCATAAGCGTTATGCAATAATTCACAGTCGCCACATTACGATTTCTTGTACATTAAATACGAAGCGCGTATAGTAATAATTATCACTAGGCCCAAAATACGTAACAAAACAATCCACAACATGTATCAATAATTGTTACGATCCAGAAAGTTCTAAATTGAATACACGAAAAAGGCAATAGAAATAAATAATATTGAAAATGCTTAGCTGTTCACTGTTCCAATTCTCTTTGAATTATTATCAACCTCTGGCTTTTTCCTCGATCCAGCCAAATTATCTTCCTTACTGACTCTCCTCGACAAAGCCTCCGCCGACCTTCAAGCTGAAAACTCAAGTGCCGCTCTCTAATTTGTAACGCCTAACAATCGTCCCTATCTCGCGCCATCTTTGATTCCAACTCGCGTGTCAAAGTCAAAGTCTAACTCTAAGGACGCGTTTCATTGGCCAGTTCGTTACGCGGACAACCGCTTTTGATAGGCTCGCTTCGCCAAACTAAAAGAACATAAAGCCTGCTTTACACGCCCGCGTGCAGAAATAATAAAGCTCGTCCGCACTTACCTATCCGGCAAATATTTAATTATAGAGTATTTAACGGTTTGTGAAGCTTCTCTTTATTATAAACTTTAGCAGATAGATATTTTCGTATAATTTTTCAGCAATGTCTATTTGAATAGGCCAATATCGTTACAGCATGTAATCATCTTACTTATTATCATCTAGTATACATAAATTAATCTAACTAAACCCAAAAATACAAGAAGTTCCTGTATTCATTAAATGTCTCTCTTATCTATGGTTTGTGTAAACTAGGGTTATCCATGGATAAAACATCTCAAATGTAAAAGTATATGGTGAAAATTTGTAACTTTGAAGTGTTGTATTTGTTAATTCTTCTTATCTTTTTCATTTCATTTTTTTTTAAATCAAGGCACTCAAATATACCGGGAAACTCTCCCTTGAAAAAATCAGAGTAAGGACATTATTTTACATTAGCCTTGATAGAGATCAATGGAGAAAAATTCTCAATGATTGGAGGATCTTGATCAAAGAGGTATACCAACCAGGAATTGGAAAGCCAATAGTGAAATGTACGTGTGCTCCCACGTATGAACTCACAAGCAATCGATAATTTTGAGTCGATAGACATGTTTTTTTTTTTCACCGATGTCATTAGATTTCAGTGTTCAATCACTCGCTTGCCCCGCATTTTAACATAGTCAAGATTGTCCCGGAACAATCGACCAGCCGCGACACGTGAACTCATTATCTAGAATTTATCATAATTACATTATTTTCTGTGTGCAAAGGTAATAATTGTTTATCGTAAATAAATAAACAGAGAGTATGAAAAACAATATTATCAGTTTTTTTATATCATTTAAATACATAATAAATAAATGTTTATTATGTATTTTTTTTGGATACGACGGTTTTAAAATGCCTCTCCGGAAGTTCACTATTTTGGACCAGGACAAGATAGTGGTTAAGATATTTGGAAATAATTTCTTCCAAATACTTTTTCATTTAATTTAGTCGATGGGAACACATATTTCCCTAGAAAGGGTTAAATGATCATAAAATCGTATTTTGGTTACTATATTACTACTTGACAGGGTCGTCCAGTAAGAATAAGAAACATGACTTTTTCCTAAGCATATATTTAGAAAAAAATAAAATAAGAGATATATCTCGTAATGTTCCGATCACAATAATGAACGAATTATTCAGATTTTAATATTTCATAATATTAAAATAAATATTAAAGTTCGATTTTTTTCCACATATATTTGTTTGAATAAATTAAATAAAAGTCATGCTTCTTGTTCTCACTGCACGCCCTTGCTATTAGGGTACTAGTAAAACAAGATAGTTGAGTGAAGGGAATAAAAGGCTTTGAATGTAGTCATTTCAATATTTTTTTCCCAATCTAACCTATTCAAAAAAATTTCAAAACGTTTTCACTATAATTCAAATACGTGGAAAATATAAACAATGTTATCTACTTCAATTATTTTATATATTTTATTACTCGAGTTTCGAGAGTAGCAGAATCGTTTATATGCAGGTGAAAAATGAAAGCACTACATTCAAATATAGAAATAAAAAATATTTTCATGGATGAGGTAGAAATTCAAATACTGACAAAAGGAGCCAAAGTTACTTGTCTAAGGGTGACCAAACAGGTGGTTGGCAATATTGAGAGTAGATGAGTGTCGGAAATATTGAGAGTTGGTGAAAGTAATATTTTTAAGCAATTTAATACCCGAATTAAAAAATTTTATACTTTTTAAATTATTCATTTTATTACTTTTGCATGTAACGAGACAACGAGATGGAGAAGTTTAATGGTACCTACATAAACGAAAATAATTATCACTGTCTAAGATATGGTTCGCAAATAGAAAACATGAAATTCTCGAGTAGATGGTTGATGTTTTCCATTCATATTAATGATCATTGTGAACAATCTCTACAATTTTAAACTAAATCCAGCAATAACACGTTATCTCTTGTTCTCTCTTCAAAATTAAAATAAACAATCACAAATCTTAAGGGCATCTTGTAAATATTATCAAATTTACCCTTACCCAATGTACGGCGGCACCCTTAAAATTAAATAAACAAGAAACATTTACGTTTACCGGGTGATCTGAAATTTTTTACGGACTTAATAAAATACAATTAAATTCATGTTTTTAAATTTTTATGGACACTATTTAATACTCAGACAAAGTATATGATCATGGTTCCCATCGATATTTGATCCTATTTACCAATTCGTACTCCAGTGTTTCAGAGTATCAAGTGAATTAAAAAGAAACATTATGGATATCTACCTTCCGTATATCGCAGGATATAAATAGACATTCATTTTCGTCATTTTCTTACACATCATTTTTAAATAGTTTTTCTCATCCCACTTTTCTCAAACGAAAGCAAACAAATTTCAAGCTAATATTTGTAAATAAACTAAACATTTTTTATCGTAAAAGTATGATACATTTTTTTTAATAAACTTATTTACAATCTAAAGCTAATTGCAATATAGGGCAAACGAGGAGATACTTTGCCCAGTACAGCTGTGAACAAAACTGTTCAGATTTTTTAGCCATTTATATAGAAAAAGTAAAAATTGAATTATGTAGTTAATGCTTAAATATTCCAAATTACAAGTGTAGACAGCTTAGTAAATAATTTACACAATGAAAATAAATATTAATTAAGACAAATTGTAAAATTGTATAAATTATAAAGTCTCACAGAGACGAAGCTATTTGTATGGGAAACATGTATGGAAGTGTCTATAGGGTGGCACCGGTGCTCAGATCTGTATTAGCTGACTTAAGTGATCACTTCACACGATGCAATGTTCACGGATTCCACTGTAAGAACAACCACACATTATCATTTTTTTAAAGTTGTGTATATAGGTAATATGTTCCTTATCGATTTTATTTTAAATATTTAATGTAACAATGCTGTAGTCATATATGGTCGAAAATGTGTAATTCCTATGACATAATATACATAGATGTCACTGCTGATAACGACACATCCATATTTTTTTTAAATAAATATTACAAGAATATAAATATTATAAGAACATCCTCACTTTGAAGATTGTATTGTACAAAATTATCACTTAAGTGACTAATACAGGCCTTTACATAAAAAGCCTTCCATGCATTCCGTTGTCTGTTCGGTCATCCATCTTAACGTCATGTAACGTCCGTAACTTCTTTAAAGTATATTTTTTTGGTAAATAAAAAATAGCTATTTTTAGGAACCGACATGTAAAAGTACCGTCATTTTTGACGGATAACAGCTAGTAATAAATATTATCTTTGCATCATCCAACACCAGAGAGTTATGGCACGTGCGGATGAGAACAAAATGTGTACATTTAAATTTTTATTTATTCACCAGCAGGATGTACATTACTTTCTGTACCGTTTTGTACATATTACATGTATATATCTATAAGGCAAAACACGCTCGATGTATTTACAGTGGCGAAATAGGTTCGACGAGAGTTTCAGCTTCAAATATTATTCAATGTTCGAAAATGGGATTATTTTCGTTTTGATTTACGTTAACAAATATTCCCTGAACAGAGTTGTACACACAAACGGTAAAACAACGTATTTTGTTAATGATTTGACGCAACTTTAATCCCGACAGGGAAGGAAGTCACCATTTTGTATTTTGTAAAATCATAAAGCCAGCACATTTGTGATCCTTGAATATTTATTCATCAGGTGGGGGTCCTGTGTACATTGCGCTTAAAACAACAACTGTTTTGATGATCCTATATTAAATATTATTAATCACTAATTAATTAATAGTTCTGGTAGAAGCTCCTTCAACCATGTAAGTCATTGCTGAGTCTATGAAAACAATTTGTTATTTTAACGTTTTCCTCAAAATATTCTCTAAATGTTCATACTATTACCTTCTATACTGTTATGTAGTGTAGAAAGTAATAACATGAACATATTAGTTAACAGAATATTTAATTTAATATGAACGAATTAGTTCTTAGTTTAGTATGGACACTAAATCAAGAACTAATCCGCAAAGTCGAGGCTTTTGAGATGTGACTCTATAGACGCACATTGAAAGTTTTCTAGGCGGATAGAGTAAATTTTTAAGTCCTCCGGAGTCATTTTTTTATTTTTTCATAAAATCCTTCAGGAAATCCCATTCAGAAAATTTGTTTTAGATATCTTGTGTAACGATGTTCAAAGTTGCGTGTTTTAAAAACGGTCGGTTTATACCTTTTTAACGTGTGACATGATCCGAGATGAAAAATGGGTAGGTAGGTACTCGACTATCGGTATTATCGAGTAGAATTTTAGTGTTTTAACATCGTGATTATCTTTAAAATTTCAAATATGTTGGATGTAAAAACCAGTTTAAAATATTTTGTAACGTCGTGATTATCGTAAAAATTTCAAAAATGTTTTATAAAATAAATTTTTTAAATAAACGAAAATATAGGTACATCATTTTCGTGTTTTTTTATGACAAGTCGAGGAGCTCAGGACTGTCACTATGTGCGTATTTTTCGGTAGAGAGCTCTTTTAAGCAAGAATGCACTTTTGGAAGATTGTCTTATTGTCAATTATTTTCACGCATGATAAAAAAACTTTTCGCCATAATACTACGACTCATATTTTCAGTACTGACCGCTTGCAGCAGACAAGATCCGGAGAAACTTGTGACGTTTCACGCTGGATACGACAGTTTCAACAAGCCCAACTTTGAACGCCAATATCGAAAAAAATCAAAAGGCATATTTTGAAAAAATTCAAAATGCATGGTAATCTGGATTTTTTTCTTATTTTTGTAATATACTGCGAAAGCTCCACATTTGCAGCGTACTCCAGAAGTTTTGAGTATCTCGGAAATATTATAATCTAAACCAACTCGTCATCTGGGGGGAAATAAGTGGTGAAAGAAGCGTAGGAAGACGCCGCATCTCGTGGTTGCGTAACTTGAGGGACTGGTATAAGTGTAACTCGACTGAGTTGTTACATGCAGCGGTAAATAAAGTCGTAATCGCCAGGATGATCGCCGACCTCCGACAGGAGATGGCACCATAAGAAGAAAAATAATACTTTTATGTAATAATATTACTAGCCTCCTTTGCGAATTTCCCAGAAAAATTTCCGCAATCTCGAATGTCATGAAATTATTTATATTTATATTAAGATTATTTGTATTGTAAAAATATTGAAAAAAATGCAAACTTTTATGTCACTTATCTCCGTAATAGTCGTCATTTTACCCAAAGTGTATATTATGTTTTTCTATTTATTATATTCAAAATTATATTCAAAAACTACTAATTATGAATAATTTTAGTTAAACTGTAAATATTAACTTTAGTGCTTACAATATTTTTAAATCTGCTTTATTATATACGTAGGTACCTATAAACAAATAAATCGTGATCTTTTAAAATTTTATATCAATCAATGTTAAGTAAATAATACATTTAATATTAAAATTACCAAATACTTCCGCACAGTTTTCAAATTATCCGAAATGTAATACTTTTTCACATGTGTGATGAATACATTGTTTAATTCAATTGAATATCTATTCAGTTGGAAGAGATAGTGTTGAGATTAATATTACCCACATCAAAATGATGTCGAAATTAGCCAAAGGGGTTGTTATATTACATAAGTATTATTTACTGAAATAATCTTGACATTTTTCACTCCAGCGTAGATTTCAGCCCTCCACAGAATTGGAAATAATCTGACATTCAATCTTTCTCAAAGAGCATTAAGGAAAACCGAAATCTTAAGAATAAAAGGGAGTAGAATTTACCATATCTGCGGTATAATACGAGAAGGTACATACAGATCTGTCTCCGCAGTACAGCCTCGCGGGCAGGAAATGCTCATTTTCCAACAATCGCGGCTTCTCCGAGGCTTAGGTTTCGCCAAATTGAAAAGTAGTTTTATTTAGGAATTCTAAAGGCCTAAAAATCACATTACTTATACAGTCCACATTACGTTTATTCTCTCAAGTTTTTTTTTTCTGAAGAAACAACTGATTAAGTCAATTTTGTTTAAAATAATTCGGAAACGTTGAATAATGTAATAGTAATTCATTCAACAAATCTTTATTCATTTATTTATTTATTTTAATTGTAAGGAATCCAAATTTACATTTTTTTGAAATATATTGTAAGTTTTAGCAGGGAATTTGAAATATATATCTTGTATTTTGATAATGACCATTTCGGTAGTTTTTTTATTTACTTTTCTACTGTTTCTTTAAATGTATGTAAATCAAATGTAATTAAAAAATCAAATCACCGATTACTTTTGATCATATAATATTTCACTACCATAATGCGGAACAACATTTAGAATAGAGTAGAATCAAGAAATTCGTCCGTACTTATTTTGAACTATCTTAAGTTTTATAAGTGATCTTTAATTAAACCTTTAATATAATGTTAAAGTTATTAAAGGCCTAAAAACTTATTAATTGAAAATAGTGTTTTTAAAGATATGTGGTAGCGCCGTATAAAACAATAAATGCATTTAGATCCTTTTCCGTTGTAATCCTTTTTTCACCAATGCAAGTACGAATTTGACAAAAAACTCTTTTCAGTCGAAATACGCAGTTGATGCATTTCATAGATATGAATTGACTCCGCGAATAATCATCGCATATGAACATTCATTTAAAAAAAACGCATTATCGAGATAAACAGAGGTCGAGTGAAATACGTCGCCACTCATCCTTTGGTGAACCACACGGGAGAGGAAGATTTGAATCCAGCTGCCAGAATCCACAGTCAAAGTATAGTTAAACCTAACCTGTTTACTCCAACATTTGTCTGAGCCCTCGGGCCGGGATCATCATCCACCTTTAGCGGGTTGGATGGTATGTGAGAGTGTGTTCTGAGAAGAAGAATATATCCACCCGTCCAGAGACATATCCTTCGTGTTGGCACGTGACGTATTGTTAGATTGCACGTGTAATGCGTGAGATATGTCAGCAAAGGTAGGAAAGATAGATGAATACAAGGTCTAATTTATGCTCAGGGTTAACCCTTAACCACCTACCATACGTCTCACAGACCCCGTCGAATTGATAATCGTGAATATTTTTGCGCCCAAGTTTCGTACTAACTTGTTAGTTCCTGTACCTTTTCCCCGCGCCCTTAGGTGTTGCGCAAGCGCTCGTACGTGCGTTCGTTTGCTTCAGGTGAGTAAAAAACTATCCTAGGGGGTCTGAGAGACCTATGGTAGGTGGTTACATAATTTTTTTAAATCGTGATTTTTATGGTTTTCGTTTAAAATGGCTTTTAGTGACAATAATATCGAGCGGTGTTTGGAACAAGATCTGTCAAGATCGTGTTGGGCTAGATCATGTATTGGAAGAAAGTTGTGCATCTGATTATGAATACGATGAGCCAACTGTACTAGGTGATAAAGAAAATTCTCCATCCCAACATCATATTTCTTCAATTTTACGTGGGAACGAAGAGTTTTCATCTGAAGATGATGATCTGAAATCCGATGGAGACCGTGGAAGAAGAATTATTTTGAAAGGAATTACTTTCGTTGGTCATCTGCTCCATCTTTTTTACGATTGACAACTTTGCAGCATAATATAGTGCAGGGAAGAGAAGATAAAAAACCAACATATCAGAGTAGTGAGCTTAATTCTTTGTCTTGTTCACTGGATATTTAGCAGCATTTTTTTAATGTGAAATTGCAACGCGTGAAATTGCAATAATGTGAAATTCAACGTATCCTCCACAGAAACCTGACCACTTCATCAGCAGTTCCATGTAGCAGCAGTGCTGAAGAAAGGTTGGCGGTTCGTAAAAACTGTTCAACTTGCAAATACACAAAGAAACGCAATACACAATACATGTGTTTCGAATGTAAAGCACCAATTTGTCTTGAATGCTCAAACAAGCTGTGTTTTCGCTGACCTAAAAAACTATAAATAAGCCTGCAATTTTATTTAATTTGTGATTTTGTGGAGAATTTTTATTTATTTCTACGTTTGTTAATTATTCAACATTAAAAACAAAGTAGTAAGAAGTTCCTATTCTACTGATAATTTTTGTGGATCTCATTTTCCAAATATATTAGTTTGTAAGCCTGAAATAAGATGTATTGGCAATTATTTATGATTAAAAGAAAAAAATTGCTGACTTTCATATGCCTTTTTCTTCTAATTAAGAGTTTAATATGTTCCTCAATAGAATTTTAATTAAAAACAAAACCATTCTTTACTAAATTTTACCACTGTGAATTATTTTATTTGGGAGTCCCACAGACGTATGACAGGTGGTTGTTTAACAAAAATATGTGGTAGGTTGTTAAGGGTTAACATTAATTTATTGATACAAATTTATAAATATGGCGTCAAGTCCAGAAAGTATCGTGTGTGATGGCTACGGCAGTCGACAAAAGAGTGGGTGTACACGGGCAACCGGGACCTACTTAGTCGCATCGAGCCTCTGATTGGTGGATGCCGGCACGATGCGTACGGCCAGAAACGCCGCGGGCCTCGACCGCCACCACCAATATGGTTTTTTTCTTTTAATGAAAATTCTATGTATTATTATCGAAATATCATGCCTTATAATATATTCTCTGTAATAAAACTTTTGGTATGATCGGAAAGAATCAATTATTCCGAAGAATAAAGCCTATTTTGTGGAGTCTTGCAAGTATTTCATCATTTCAATTTAATTACTGCTACAGAAAAACATTAACAAAGTTAAGAATATTTTTATTTTTCATACAGCCATTTTCTTCCCCGCTTTGGTCATGATAGAAAAAAGAGCATTAAAATTTTCCGTCGTCAAGTCGGGTCATGATGCCTTCTGCAATTTCTGTAGAAATATACCCAATAAAAAGTGCAGTGGTGGTAGTTTCGAACAACGAAATTGATATAAAACTTTTGTTCTGATCAGTTGACTATTATGAAATTTTTTTGTCGACCAATGAATTATTCATGAAGTTGTCTTCATCAGCAAGGTCCGAGAGCTTGTTCACGACATGTTTCAACTTTTAACTTGTGAACTGGCGTATTTTAGTAAATTTAAATAGTTAGACACGGACGTTGATATAATGAAAGTTACTCATCAGAGGACTTATTGTAATGTTTGGTTATCTCTGATGTCTCCATATTTGGTTTAAATATAATAAATCCTCTCAGTAAATACAAGTTTAATTGAATAGCGAAACAAGTCACAGCGGATAACGACCCCTTGCGGAGTATCGTAATGACTCGTTTAGCTGTTGGGATCGTTATCGGCCGCGCAGCAAACCTCGTGGGCGGTTTCAATTAGTTTCAGTAAAATGTGTTCCAATATCTGGCCACGAATATTATATTACGCACAAAGCTCCACAATGGGCTGCCACAATATTAATTATATTATATTTCAATGAATATTCGCTGATTAAAAAAATGGCCCGTCATAATTAGAAATAATAATAAATACCATAGTCTCGAGAGAAAACTACCCGACAATACTCTCTATATGTGAAATATATTTCACATCTACCGCACACATTCGCTACCTTTAATTTAATTTGTTTATTCCCTATAATTCCCCTTATCCTCTCCCATTTCACTCCCGCTTTCTAAGTTTTCTAAAGCTTTTCTTCTTTATTTCACATTCTAAAATACCCAAGCTCTTTTATTTTCCTCTTCCAGTACGGTTTTCGTTCTAATACTTAATACTGTATGTATTTTTCGTTTTTAATTATTCGCTTAAGTGACATAAACTCACTAGATCCATATAATAATTATTCAGAAGAAACGTTATATATTTTTTATTAATACTGTAGTAGATACTAAATATACATACACAGTTCTAAATGTGCCTTTCTATATCCTCTCAAGGCATTTATCGATTAAAAAAATATCATTCTCTATGCTTAGTAACTTGTACACATTTTTTCCAACCACGTTTTTTGATTTTTTCATCGTACAAAAAAATGAAATAAAATTCACATGAACATTGACCTAAGATATTAAAGCCAGTTTCCAGATAGTCCAACGTTTTACAAAAAATAAGTCAGAAATATTGAAAAAAAATGCAAACCTTGATGTCGCATATCTCCATAACTATTCATATTAGGTCATGATAGCTTGAACATTTTCGACTCATAATCAAGGCAGGAATATAGTCCTGCGAGGTTATTAATGTTTTAAGGTAGTAAAATGATAAAAATTTAGCTTTTTTTCATTTTACTACCTTAGATGGATATCTAATATTTATTTTGAAAGAGTAAAGAGTGAAAAGTAAAAAAAAAAAAATATATAAATGCAGGATAAAAATTATGAACATAAATTTGTTTAATAATGCACAACCAAAGTTTGCATTAAATATTAAAAATATTCGGTTTGATAAAATAAAATATTTTTTTTACTAACTTCCAGAAACTCTTTGATTTGTTTTTTTTTTTGATTTTTTTTTTTGAAAGTTTCAAGTGAATACTCGTCAGAAAATAAACTCCCAAAATGCAGTCCTGAGCCTCTCTTGTGACTTTTACTTTCTTTGGATATTTTTTGCTAATGTGTAGGTCCAGTACCCCATAAAAGTTTAAAATATTTCAAATTCGGAGACCAAGGTATGCAAACCAGCTTCAGTAAGATTATATCTCTTGTATCCATTAAATGTCCTAAGAAAATTTTGAAGAATCTTACATTTGGATAAATTTTCGGCCAAAACCAATATGATTTGTTTCATGATTGCGATCATGAATAATATTTTATATTCCTCTGATTCATGGATCCATTAATGGTTCAACCTCTCTGTTAGAGCAATTTCCTGAGATTCTTTTACTCTAGTTCGGGTTCTCTACAAGGAAAAATCGAACTCGAAATTCTCTAGATATGAAAGACACTTACCAGATAGATGTCTCCAGGCAACTATTTTAACTGACCAAATGTTTAGTACAATAAAATTTTGACACTTTTTATCTGCCGCGACCAAATCAACCATTGGTTCTGAGATGTCAAAAAAAATCTATGATTTGCAGCAACCGTCACACAGAGAACCCAACGCTCATAATTTTTTATAAAGTCTCTGGAACTTTTTTGCCGGAACATTCTCTTTCTTCTTCAACACATGAAGAACATAATCATTCTGTAATAGAATCTTTCACTTTATAATCACAAAATCATTTCATCTTAAGATACACTACCTATTATTTTTGACCGAAAATTAAAATGTCGGTTCGTAATACTTTTCATCGTTCGTCTATACTTCTCAGATTTTTCATATTTTAATTTCTCAGAAGTGGTTTCTTATTGCAACGCAAACTTTGAGGTTTGATTGCTTTACACTGTAGTCAAAGCTTTAGAGTGAATTTTTGCTTTTATTTCAGCAGGCGACTGTCGGTTTCAGTAATTAACTTTATTGATTGGATCTCAGGAGACGTAGTACATCGTAACCTTTCAGATGTATTTTTATCCTAACTCTAACCTCCAGAGAAATACTATTTATTTTGATCTGTTCAACAATTAGAATATCGTTCTTTGTGTACAATATTACACAAAAGCAAAATAATGAGTGAATAAATTGATGCTATAATTAAATATGCCCAATTTTCTAGATGTTTTTGTAAATAAACCATTTTTAATGCTCGATAAAATAGCCGATAAAACATACGCCTCGTGAATATATAATTTTCAAACATATAGCCAGCTAAAATTATACAGAACTATTCAAATTAAACAAATTACAGGACCCATTTTGTATGATATATATTATGTGTACTATTAGTTCATAAAAAAACAGATCATCTTACGGTTATACGTTATAATTATTCTGGGAATGTCTGCTAACTGACCCTCATAAATTATATCTAATAATTATAATCTAAACTAACAAATTTATTATTTATTAAATACTCTACATCCATAACATCCTACCTGTCCCACTAAAAAATTTTGTGCTCAGGCAGGCATAGTTAAGAATTAGTTTTGTATGGTAATTATGATTAGAATGAAAAAATAACATAGTGAATGCATTAATACCAACAAAAACCATTTTGACAACAACTTCACAATTAGCCCCACAGTTGTTAAGACAAATTATGCTTATTATATAAATATACTTAAAGATTTCTGCACCATTGGAAATCTTTTTAACATTTTTGTATATCTACTAATGTGTTATTTCCTTATTTTTAAAAAATACACGCCGGTAATTTATTAAACGAATTTTTTATCAAACTTTAATTTATTCGTCGGCTCTTTTCGTTAAATGTATTCGTGCGAAAAGAATTTACTTTGCTCAGCGCTTCGAACGGGCAATTTAATTAACTAATGAGAGAACGGAGTTCGCCGTCCTAGAAAGAAAATACAGTTTAACCTTCTGGACTGAAATATTCTCTAGAAAAGTTGGAATATTCGATGAATCGCAAATCAAAGAGCCCTGATCAACTTTTATTCCCAAAGCGAACATTTTTGAATAGCTTAAATCTACTAAGAAAAATCATTTTTTCTCTGTACACTGGGGATTGCGAAAGAATTCAATGAGATTTCAAATAAGCGTAATTTTTTTCAATAAAATACAATAATTACTTTACGAAAAATCTTTGAGATAAAATTTATAAAACATATTTCTTTTCTTATATTTTATCTTATTTAACGAGGCGTTAATTGAATCGATGGAGTGGCTTTGAATACCACACCATAAGTGTTCCATAGTTCAGATTTTTTCTTTTTATTTCTTTTTGATATGTTGGAATTGTGTGGTATGTATGGAAAAGAATTGAGGTCTTCCAGACTGTGAAAAGATAAGGCAGCCTCCAAAGTCAGCTTTATTCTCATGATCGTGTACATCACGTAGATTAATTTTATTATTGAGTGTGACGAAGGCAGGTGATAATGACAGTGTAAGGTTATTTAATAGACCGTACTAACAGTTAAATTGAATATGTTACAACCAATTTAAAAAGTTGTAAAATATACTGGATTAAATGACACAGTCGAGTCTGTAGTTCGAAGCGAACGCTACTACCAAGTTTCGCCACTAGTTCGACACTGGTTCGCCAGGCCCGAACCTGGAGAGCCAGTGGCCTGTCCACCGCGGTGGCTGCGTTCTGCCTTGAGCGATGCGGCGGGCGTCTGACCTGAGCATTGCCTTGATACAGCTCTGCCGGATAAGTTCAGTTGCTCTACTTACTACGAAACCATTGATTTTATTTTGAGCATGATTTTTTTCGAGTAGAGAGATAGAGATAGTTAGTCACCTGTAGGACATGAATACTAGAATTCTAGAACACAAACTTTCAGATTTATGAGAGGACAGCAATTTAAGTTATAGGTGCCTACGTTGTATAAATTATGCAATTAGTCTTAATTTGTGTGTAAGTATATTTTATTTGTTGCAATATTAATTTTTATCATCCTTTACCATTATATATTTTTGTATACATATGTATATCTTCAATAATAATTTTTAACACCTTAGTGTACACAAAAGTCTGTTCATTATTTAACACATTTGAGTATGTTAAACAATGAACACACCACAACCGGTTGTTTGTTCAGTAGTTAGAGTAAAAGTTAAGAAAAAGCTAGGATTTTTACATTTTTCACCAATCGAACAACTCGTTTTCGTAATAAATCTATGCTTTTTGCTAAATTACTACTCGTACCTACTACTAATCAGACTACTGACCCCAAGTAGAAACCTACAATTTCATTATTTTTGTATGAAACCTAACCTATGAATTACACATCAAGTCCAAATAATAATAACTTATTCGATATGTATCTAAATATAATATTTTATTTGTCTATATATTTGTAACTTGCTGAATCAAAGCTGGACTTACAACTTTTGATTATTAGAGTATAACACGTAATCGGCGCGCAACAGGCGATGGCTCAGGCAGCACTCAACGGTCGCCCACCAGATTATCGTGATTTTTCTCGGGTGTATGACTAGCGCATATATAATATTTTTTCAAAAATTCATAACGCACATTAACAATTCGTAATATGAAAGTTACAAAATAAGATGAAAACTCGTAATTAATTTAATCAATTAATAATCTTTGAATTAAATGAAAATGCGGACCTCGCAGCCCAGTGGATACGACACTGGCTTCTCACACCGAGAGTTCCGGGATCGATTCCCAGTGAGGTCACAATTAATCAATGTGATTTGCTCAAACCTGAGTGTTTTGTGATATGTTTCGCTTCTGTAATTAGGCCTCTTGGCCTGTTGAAGCGTAAAAATTAAATAAAATAAAAATTAACAACCTTTATTAATTCGATATCAGCCGGTTTTAGATCCACTCTTTCTTCGTTGTAACAAACGTACACTGAAGTAGACATTTTCACTGGCAAATATTTGATGTGTGTTCAAATGAATATATCTGTATGTGTTTCCACAAAGTTATGTATTCTGAGAATTTTTGGATCACTACAGAGAAAAACAATGTATACTTTTACATTTAACAAGATTATAGATAAAATACACATTTTACAAGATTCTCAAAGAACACAGGTGTTTTGGTCCAGTACCAATTGTAGCTAGGAGGCATTATTTGCGTTCTATGCAAATCGCCTTTCATTTTCCCATTTTAAAGCCCGTCCTTCTAAAAAACATAATCCCGGGAAACGACACTTTATTGGAAGTATTTAAAAGCGGAACAGGTGCTCTAGCGGTGAATCGCATCACTTTAGAACGAGTTTTCCAGTCCAACGGGGAATTTCATGCTAAGTTAATAAAACAAGTGTATTTTTGTCTCCCCTCACAATGTCATATATCAATACGGTATTTTCTTACTGAGTGCCGGTAGCCTATGCCAGTATTACCTATTGTATTCCGTAAACCATTGTTGTAATCGTTTCCGTCAATAAACTGACCGTTGTTAAATCGTGAGTATTTCTTGTTTCTTGTCTCTTCGTCCTGTATTTCCATATGTCTTACGCTTACTTGTCATACATACACATATAATCAATATATATATCTATATATATATATATATATATATATATAATATATATATATATATATATATATATATATATATGAGTATTTAAAAAAAACCGTATTTCCCTATCCGCCAAGTTTTCTTCACAGCCAGATACTACCACCCCCTGGTGGTTATGGTGGATAGCCCTTGGTGTCCCATTGAAAATGTGCGAGTTTGGTGGGGGTGGCTGAGCGTGGGTGGGAGTGGGTGACGAAAATGTGCATTCTAGCACATTGTTTTGCTATGGGAAGGCCGCAAATACTTCAGATTGTTCCAGAATGGCCCCGTCGACTGTATCGGTAAGTCTAGAAGGTTCTGTAAAAATCCTCTCTAGAAAGTTCTGGAAGGAGAACGTTCTAGAAAATATACAAAAGTTCTATAAGGTTCCAAACTAATTGGCGAAGTGTGCCGGTGAGTCAAGAATGTCTCAGAATATCCAATTAAGCTCTAGTATCAATATAATAAGTGCCCTATGAGAGTATAGTTTTCACGGATGGCTGTACATTCCATTTATATTAATACACCTATTTACCTCACAACATAATAGTTCATTAAATATTTAAATATTTTTTTTAATTACGTATCAAACATTGAAATAATAGATTATTAAATTGCAATTTTATTTGAATAAATTAATAAAAAGCTTTAACCCCGATTATTCGAAATTAATAAATAAGTTTACTTTATTTATCATAAACGATGCAGGTTATTAAAAATAATCTTTAAAAAAAATCTTGATATACAAGACAACGAGGGATTGAGTTGAATCCCGAGAGATTATAGTTCAGAAAGTTTCGTGCTTATTCGGTCCATCGGTAAGAAAGTGGTCGGGGGTTCGAGCCTCGTCCCGGGAAACTAATAAATTAGTTATATTTTATAGCATAATCTATTAAGTCGTTCTGTGAAAAGGATCAATCTTTGTTTGAAAATTAATAGAAATATATATGATTATGTGAGAGCGCAGAATTTATACAACGTAAGTAAAATAACAGAATAATTTTATGAAGTCCTCTCTCATAAATTATGAATGGACGTGGAAAGCAAACGAAACACAGTTTTTATTAATTTAAAAAAAATCACTGGACACGAACTTAACTACGACACAATTCTTAAATTTACAATCACTAAATGTTTTTGGAATAATTCACACGCTTATTCACTATTCGTTCATGAATCTTCGCTGCACTTTTATCACTCCTGACTAACTTATCTGTCATTAACTGATGCACGTTACTTAAATCGCTCAGTTCCGCACTAGAAAATTTCTTACCTTTCAGTAGGTACTCGCGCCGAATATTAATTTTCTTCTTCTTCTGGTTGTGTTAGGACTACGTCATGTTTCTCGACTCCTACTTGTGGAATATGAATGGCCATCTGTCTCTCCATCGTTTTGGTGATCTTCATGGAGGTCTACCACCTAGCGAATCCATTCTGTGATACTACTAATAAAGGAGATACTGGAGAGACCACGTGGTCTTTCCAGACACTCCATGTATTTCTTCCCCTTCAATATTTTTCACTCAGTTAAACACACCTGGTAACAACACTGCTCCGCTGCGGTTTTTATAATCACTGATAATATCTTCTTCTTCTTCGGGGTCCCTGCACCGTATAAAAGATTCCAACATTTCCTATTTTTGGCTTCTCTCTCCACTTCAGTCAATTTAGTTGCGACCGCTTCGCAGTAGTCTTCCAACTGTTTCTGCCAGCTCCTCCAGCAGGACGGCCCCTTGGTCTTATGTATTCTGGTCCTGCCTGTAATATCCTATAGATAGACTCTGCCGGCATCCGCAAGATATGTCCCAGCCACCATACTGTGATTTCTCGATAAACGTCAACAAGGTTTCTACTTCGAGACATTCTCTTATTTGAATATTACTGATTCTGATGTTTTAATTTTTTGAACACTGACGTTATTTATTGCAAAGAACTCCATTATTTTAAATATAAAAATTAAAAAACACTATGTTTTTTATGAGAGTTCAATATTTTATTAGTCTCTTACAGGACGATCGTTTCGGCTGTTTAGGCCATTATCAACTGATAATTCGGCTGTTTAGGCCATTATCAGTTGATAATGGCCTAAACAGCCGAAACGATCGTCCTGTAAGAGACTAATAAAATATTGAACTTGTGATGGTCGACATGGAGATAGATTTAATAAATTTAGAAAATCTTAAAATAATAATATTCAAAAAAGTCAAGTATGGACATCAAAAATATATTTCTTCTTAAGATTCTATGTATTACAAGAGGCTAACAAAATATTGAATATTCAGCTATACAAGTAATATTTCTTAGATCTTTATTATACCATAGATATAATTCTGTGTTAAATTAATATCGTTTGCCAATCCTAATAGACTCGACCTTGTGAGTAGGTGCGAACGAGCCTTTATTATTTATGAATCGGAACAGCAAGTCTCGCGTGTAGCGGGTGCTTTACTGTTATTTTAACGAAACGGACTGAAACGTATCTACCTGTACACCTAAACTAAATACCTAACTATAAAGTTTAATAATGTAAGTTTTACGAAAAGCCCAAAGCTTGAGACTTTAAGCTACCGAATTGAGCTTTATTACAGCTTTTGGGACTTTTAAGCACACACTTTTTATGCTTTAAGCTACTAGATGAAAACTTAAGTTGAACTTAGAACTTCGGAAGTATATTTACATGAAAGCTAATATTTTTTTTCTTTTTTTTTTGTTAAGAATTTATATTTTCAAAATTGGCCAGTCGTGATCTATCTAGTGGTTAGGAAAATTCCCCCTCCGTTGTGTCCTTAGCTATCCAAAATTCTTTTGATATGTGGTGAGATTCGTATTCTTATTAACGCGACTAGACTAATATAGATCGAATTCTTACCTAACTATGGAAATAACAAACGCACGTAACTAATCCGTACTCGTCCTTCTAGAAACCGCTCTAGAATTCTACAGTTTCGCCTATATGAGAGATAGCCGATATCGTCCACGTCCGGAGTCGGCCTAAAAGCCAATTATATGCGGCGTAGCCGAGGAATAAACGCTAGTAGCAAAACTCCCTTACATTGAACCGCCATAACTATAATACCACCGGGGTTAAAATACTGTAATATAAAACAATACAATCGTTGCCAAGTTAACGGCATACGCTAAAGATTCCGCCCGCAGTGATTATCAACATCTCATAATAGCAACTTAGAACAGTGTCAGCACAACCACATGCGGCACCCATTTATGACAGATTTACAAGATATAATAGCATACGTTATATTCAAAACACAAGTAAGAAACCTACCGATAGCGCGTCCCACGTTGTCCGATCTGCTCAATCTGTTCATAGTACATAGTGGGAAGACAAACATATATATATTCACAACAACTAGGCGCAACAGAGGCTCAGGGCAAGCTTTGTCTGACATTATCGCAGCCCGAGATTCTAAGGGAATGGAAGATACAGATTTGTAAGTGAAATTTAAGAAGTGTCTAACCACTTCTGTTCAAACGTGGATTCTAGATGCCCCCCCCCCCTGTAGGGGGGAGGGGGATGCGGCCCCAGAGCATCGCCGCATCCGGTGGTTAACTCCTGTTTAGACATAACCTCCCACACTAAGCTGCAGACCAAGATCAAGCCGAGACTCTATTGCTCCTGCTGGAATCCCCCGAAGTCCTCGCTTCCCGGCGACAAACATATCAGGAAGAAATCCCGCGTCTGATATTAAGGTTTGTATATTATCCCGCGGGGCAGTCAAATTGACTGGTGTATTATGATGAGGATCCCACGTTGCGGCTACATGAGCCGGATTATTATGATGTTTACTGCTGATTAAAGGGCTGAATGAACTAACTGGGTGACTGGAAAAGACTCTCCCTTGAGCGCGTCAGTCAGAGCCATGTTAGCATCGCCAAATATAGTTGATGTGATTGATCCCACGGTGTAGTCTTATTGACTAGAGATATTAAATGATGGTAAAACAGCATGATTATTACAGTTGATTGTGTAGTTCCTGATATGTTTCTCGCTGGCCGGGAAAGGAGAACCCCGAAGGTCTCTGTATACAGCAAGTTAGAAAAGGTGGTGAATGATGAGAATGATGATGTTAGTAATGCCATCGTGCTCCTGAATGCGGTCCCGATCATAAAGTTGATTGTTAAACTGCTGACAGATCTCGTTCATTAAAGCGGCCCCGAGCATAAGTATTGACTGTCGAACTGCTACCTGCATCTTATAATTTCTCGTTCATGAGGAACGTCCTATCTCGTCCTTGAGTACGGAGTTATTACATTCACATACATTCATAACCAGAGCCCGAGCTCGTCGAGCCAAGGGGAGTGAAAGAACGTAGGGGCTTCTTCCCTCCGGCTGTGTTTGAGGCACGACGCTCTGGTCCGATTCGAAATGCTTCACCTTTGCTTGACTGAACACATTTTAACTGTGTGGAGGCTTTGCGCAATTCTACTTAGACCCACCCAGAGTGTCCCCGCAGTCCCGTTCATCCCCTGGATCAAGAACACGCACCCCGTCATTTGATCCCAGTTACATACAACTATCTGTATCGCTAGTGTATCTCTTTCTTCAATCCCCTTCATTTGCTTCTCATAGTTGCTCGTCCATGCGGAACGCCCTGTCTCGTACGTTGATGAGGTCCCGAACGAAGGTTTCGATTGAGGTACGGCTACCTGAGTCTTTTAGCTGACATTCATGAACATTCATATCCGGAATTCGAGCTCGTCGGGCCAAGGGAGTGAAAGAACGTAGGGGCTTCTTCCCTCCGGCTGTGTTTGAGGCACGACGCTCTGGTCCGATTCGAAATGCTTCACCTTTGCTTGACTGAACACATTTTAACTGTGTGGAGGCTTTGCGCAATTCTACTTAGACCCACCCAGAGTGTCTCCGCAGTCCCGTTCATCCCCTGGACCGAGAACACGCACCCCGTCATTTGATCCCAGTTACATACAACTACTGTATCGCGAGTGTATCTCATTCTTCAATCCCCTTCACTATTCCATTTATACAACAATCACGTGACTAACCCCGAGAGTCTAGCACCGGTAATAAGATCTCATTATGCTACGTTGGAAGTTAACATTGCATAACCGGACGGAATGCCTATTTCCCGCGATCATATTCAATTTGTAAAACGCAATAATATGTATTTATATATGTTAGTAAAACGTTTGAAATGCAGAATGCACGTATGATGACCTCGCTTCTATCCTAAAGATAATTAAGATATAATCCCGACGTTACGTCCCGACATCAGTACTAATTTGTTTCCGCGTCCGTTACCGTCGAACTCTGAACCCACGTAATGAAATGAATAGTGACCATGAGACAATGACAAATTATATAGCACGAACATTCCATTTGATACACATAAGAAAACATCAGGAATAAATAATATCAAAGGTTCTTATCTTAGTTCTGTAGTTGGTCTGCTTCTGAGATGGCATCCTGATCCGAAGTAATATAACTCTCCAAAATTGAGCAATTACCAGCGCCTGTGTAGCCCTTCATTTCCCTTGTATATATATTTTAATATCAGCGCCTGTAAAACTGTATTAGATCCTAGAAACAAGAAAACTATTCCCTCTACGCCGAGCACATACAGAACATAAACCCCTTCAATCTAGTTCATCCACGGTTATGCAAAAAGGCGAAAGAATAGTAATAGTAAAAGGTCCTTAACTGACAGAAGTTGAAGTTCTCTGCAAACTGCCCATATCTTCTAGTGGCGCCTGTGTATTCCAATAACAACTTTCCAGTCATGTATTTAACATAACGTCCTCCTTGTGTGTATGTGTGCTGCAATATCTGTCATCCAGTTAGTGATTCCCAAAATAGTGTTTTCCTTGTATATATATATATATATTTCAATATCAGCACCTGTAAAACTGTATTAGATCCTAGAAACAAGAAAACTATTCCCTCTACGCCGAGCACATACAGGACATAAACCCCTTAAAACTAGTTCATCTACGCCGTACAATGATATCACATGCAGACATGACCAATATAATTACAAATATGCTTGCGTCCCGCCGACTGGACGCCTGTGTTTTCCAATAACAACTTTCCAGTCATGTATTTAACATAACGTCCTCCTTGTGTGTATGTGTGCTTCAATATCTTCCATCCAGTTAATGGTTCCCAAAATAGTGTTTTCCTTGTATATATATGTCAATATCAGCACCTGTAACCCTGTATTAGATCCTAGAAACAAGAAAACTATTCCCTCTACGCCAAGCACATACAGGACATAAACCCCTTAAAACTAGTTCATCTACGCCGTATAGTGATATCACAAGCAGACATAAACAATACAATTACAAGTATGCTTGCGTTCTCCCCCACATTGGTGGAAATATTCGCATTCGTATTCACCGAATAGTTGGCCTGATATTCGTATTCATGAAGGTAGTATTCGTTGCATCAAGGTTATTATATTTACAAGTATGTTCAAGTTCCCCCACCTTGGTGGAAATATTCGCATTCGTATTCACCGAATAGTAGGCCTGATATTCGTATTCATGAAGGTAGTATTCGTTGCATCACTCTCAATAATAAAATCATATAGATAAATAATTACGGTAACTCATAAAAATATATGATATTACTTATATTAAACGAACAAAACAAAACAATCTGTCATATTAGTAAATAACGTGATCACGGAAGACCGAAGGTTAACTACCCCTGAACACACCGCGAACTGCCCACAATAGTGAATAATGTTCTAGAAAACATTTCAAATATCTAATATTGAATGAATAAAACAATGTGACTATGAATAACCATCGCAATTAAGGAATATATACAATTCGAAACACGTCTTTATAAGAACTTGATAGGAACAAATCGTGTTTTCAACGGTTGCCTAATGATACGCAATACAAACATGTAACGAGTTCAAATAAACCACACATTCATGTTTTAATAAAATAAATATAAAATCCAGATGCATTTTTAAAATATATTGTTTGTAGGAAATTCCTCGCACGATTTGAATTTATAACACACTGACAATCGTGATATCAAAACCCCATAAATACTCCGATCCCAATTATTTCCAAACAATACAAATCATATAGAAATCCGTGTATTCAATCGCCAGTATAGATAACAAAGCATTCTTTAGCATAATAATACATCCGCCCTGAAGAACCTCTCGTACATTCCGAACCTCGCGACATTGAATATGCATAATTATACTGAATTTTAAAACCCACAAACAAACACGAAACACTTTTCGTCAGTAAGGTATTCCATTTTAAAGCCTTTATATCTTTGGTAATATATGAATATCGAATTTAAATGATTTTTCATATGAACAGCGACAGAATTATATATTTCATAAGCGTTATGCAATAATTCACAGTCGCCACATTACGATTTCTAGTACATTAAATCCGAAGCGCGTATAGTAATAATTATCACTAGGCCCAAAATACGTAACAAAACAACCCACAACATGTTTTAATAATTGTTACGATCCAGAAAGTTCTAAATTGAATACACGAAAAAGGCAATAGAAATAAATAATATTGAAAATGCTTAGCTGTTCACTGTTCCAATTCTCTTTGAATTATTATCAACCTCTGGCTTTTTCCTCGATCCAGCCAAATTATCTTCCTTCCTGACTCTCCTCGACAAAGCCTCCGCCGACCTTCAAGCTGAAAACTCAAGTGCCCGCTTTCTAATTTGTAACGCCTCACAATAGCTCCTATCTCTCGCCATTTTTGATTCCAACTAGCGTGTAAAGGTCCAAGTCTAACTCTAAAGCCGCTGATTCGT
Source organism: Agrypnia vestita (assembly GCA_016648135.1). Lineage (NCBI taxonomy): Eukaryota > Metazoa > Arthropoda > Insecta > Trichoptera > Phryganeidae > Agrypnia > Agrypnia vestita. The sequence continues at coordinate 23,409 of JADDOH010015637.1, forward strand.
CGAATTCGTTCCGAAAATCCACGTTCGTGATAGGCTAGATTCGGTGCTCACGGCCCGCGTCTGTGATTGGACAATCTCGTTAAACAAAAATCATAAAGCCTGCTTTACACGCCCGCGTGCAGAGATAATAAAGCTCGTCCGCATCTACCTATCCGGCAAATATTTAATTATAGAGTATTTAACGGTTTGTGAAGCTTCTCTTTATTATAAACTTTAGCAGATAGATATTTTCGTATAATTTTTCAGCAATGTCTATTTGAATAGGCCAATATCGTTACAGCTTCCCCCTGGGGCGGCGCGGTACGATCGCATGAGCAGGAACGCGTCGCCACAAACATAGGTAGCTATTAGACCCCTTCGTTCCTTCGTTTGGCATCATTTGGTATACCCTTAGAAAATTCATCCGCGAACCAGGTGTTGCAAGAAGCTATGGTAAGACGTATTAGCTAAATTGACTAAGTCCTACGCGCAGGCATGTTAGAAAGTTAATAAGAAACCAAAGATCCGTATCTACATCATTTAAACAGCAAGTAAGGCTCAAATACCCACAATTAATCGAAAGTAACTTGAACGCCTCATACGATCGCGCCCGTTATTCAACTAGATCTTAAAATCTTCAACATTGTATAAGCAATCCTGCTTATAGCTATGCTTCCCCCGTTCTGAAAGAATTTGATTTCATGTTAGAATTTCGTCCCCATGTAAGTGTTCATCAACACGTTATACCATTGTACACCCTTCCCCCATCTAAAATCGGTCCGTTCTATCCACACTTTCTCTCTCAAAACGCGTTCGCCGCAAGTTATTAAAATAGCACGCCTTACTACAATAATCTACTCCCCATAATAAAGAAGTAGTTTAGCAATCCCGACGATCCCAAACGCACGTGTTCGCGCAGTGATGAAGACGCCTTGTTCCCAACTACAACTGTTTTTTTTTTTTTCTAAAGTGCTCGGTTAACATAAATATGAGAAATCGAAAGAAAAGGTGACTGCATCTATTTTATTCAACTGATTGGGAAGATCCGAATTCCCATTATCAATCGAACGTCCCATCGTTGTGCCTGTCAATCACTCGACCCCATTCCGCTTTCAACAGATTAAAAGAGACACCACTTCCCCCGCTCCGTCACTCCCCGTTCCCCTTTATAGATGGTACATCCCTAGTGCTCACCAGCTCGTTACATTGTAGCACTTCCCCCGGCGCATACTTCCCCTAACACCTTCTGACTAGCACCAATACCCGAATATACACGACGACAAGGTCACTATACAAACAAATTCAACCGAGCAAACGCTAACTGCAAACTTCTCCAATGAACGCGAACCGCGAAGTTTTCAAACTTCCAGAATTGTGTTAAACTTTCTTCATGTTCATCTCATTCGTGTGAGCCAAACAACCGGATTCCTAGTATTTATAACCACACATTGATCTCAATATCCCCCTGTACACGGGTACTTAAAATTGATGATGATGCTTCGCTATTACCCCCTTCCCCAAAGCTATATGTGGCACGCATCCAAAATCTTCCAAAGATTAGTTTGTAAAATCGTATCCCCCTATAATAACTGCAGATCGCGTATCAGCAAAAGGTATACTCCTATTATGATTGTTCTCAACTAACTACACGACTAACTCTCAAAGGAGATATCTAAAGACGATGCACATCCATTAAAGTAGCGCGCCACGTACCTAATTGTTGAAAAAAAGGTAATCGACAATTTGAATCTTCATTACTCTATTGTTCCCATAGTGAACACGCACCCGCATCTCCCCTCTCTGTTGATAAAATACTAAAACTGCTGGCACCACAATTGTACGAACCTAACATCCTTCCCCCTGTCTATAAGACTCTATTCCCATGTCCAACCAACCGAACATCCGCTATCCGCCAGAAAATATGTAAGTCCAAAGCTAGCTCACATAACCGTCCTGCAGATTATAACGCTTCGCCTTTCACCACGTTGACAGGATTATCCGAATTCCGACTATTCGCAAAATAATTCAATGTACTTGACCCGATACGCAAGCGTCGAAGAAACAGTTCTTATATGAAGTACATCGCGATATCATCAACCTCAATAGACATATATATCGTAACCTTACTCTAGGTCTAAACCCTTTACAGCCCTCTCTAAACGTCCTGCTTATAATTCTTATGCAGTCACCAATCTAGAAATTGTAAAAGACGCTTGATGATACCGTTTCGAAAGCATGGGCTAATGTTACTACTCCCTAAAGAAACAAAGATTTTTCGCGAGGCAAAAGAAAACGAAGAAGGGTGACAAATACATACATACAAACACACACGCATGTACATGTGTACATGCATACATGCGGTTACAACTTCACAACATGCATGCATCGAATATAAGTCCGTAATATACATCATGAAATAGCCAAGATTGTAAGTTGTAGACCGTAAATCGTAAAACGTAAAACGTAAATCGTAAATCGTAATTTTAAATTGAAGTTCAGCCGAAGTTGAGCCGAAGCCGAAGTCGAAATCGAAAATGATCAAACATGCCAAAGATAGGTATAACGAAGGAGAATGAAGTGATTCAAATCATAACCGCCTGTAAAACTAGAGGTGACGAAGGAGCCGGAACCGATCTCTCTATACCGTGTCAAACATTATTTGGAACTAGTTCTAAACCGGAAAGGAATCCAACTTTCGAAATGTAACATGTCCAAAAGATTTTATCTGTCCTGAACTACAACCGCATATTCCTACTATGATTGCAACCCGTGACAAAATGAACTCTAGTACCCCACCTGTGTTATGAACCTTATGCATACGCGCAGTACATCTCCTATTATATAGAATCAACCTATTGTCTCCAATATTCTACGTATACTGTAATGACTGCCACACTTTATTGTTGGTGTCATATGATGAAGAAGAGGAATAAGTAGCTGCAAAGTAGTGGATGACAACAGAAGAAGAAGAAAATGAATTCATTGAAAGGCATAAGATAAGGAAAAAAGTCACAACCGAGTGTAGCAGTAGATAAGAACGAAGAAGAAGAAGCCGAAAG
>JADDOH010015638.1:0-21080 GCA_016648135.1 Agrypnia vestita
TTAAAATCCTTATCAAATGCGCCAACTTTTAAAGTTACTTGCCAACCTCGTGTAGTACATTTTTTTTCGAGTACAGTCAGTTAAAACTGGGCAAAGTATTGATTTTGAATACTTAGTTTGGTCAAAAAGTGTCATTTTCTTCCAAGCTGGAGCAGTTGGCTTTGGACTGTAAACTTTTGGAGAAAAGTTTATAGAATCATTTTTTTCGTCGACTTTAGTTGTAAAATAGATCACTAAGAAAAGCTCTTTTATTTTAAGGGGATAATATTTAGCCTATGTCCACCCTGAAAATCCATTTTAAATATTGGTGAAATAATTTTTGAAATTGGAAAAGTAGTTTCGGAGATTACCTCATACATCCAAAATTAAATCTTTCCCTCTTTATATATAATATTAGTATAGATTGCTACAAAACAAAAGCTGGTTGTTATTTTGTAAAATGTTTTTTTTTTGTTGTGAATTAAAAAAAATATTTAACTGTGACTTCGAAATGGATATCTACTACATATTATCTAACAATTAAATCTAGAAGGACTTTGATACAACAAAGTGGCATGAAAATCTTTTCGAGTTTCAGTGAGTTTAATTTTTGAGTTTATCAAGCGTAATCAAATTGGAAATAAGCTGAAACCAAGACCTCGCATATAATGAATATGATGTTTTTATGAGTAAATTTTTTACTATAATTATTTTGATGGATGTATTTGACAGCATCATTGATAGCTATTTGGTTATATTTTTACAGAGCATACCTATTGATATTTTTTCAACACATTTTAATGTCAGATTGTATTCATGCAATTTTGAGAAACTGAACCTTAAAAGTGATCTATACAAATTATATTCAAGACGGTAACAAACATAATAATTTCGTTGTCTGTCCGTCCGTCCGTCCGTCTGTCTGTCTATCCCCGTAACTTCGTATAACGTCCGTAATTTCGTTCGAATTCACGGCTAAAAAAACAAATCAAACTGCCGGAGATGGGGCTTGAACCCCGGGCCAGCAAACCCGATGTTTTTATCGCCGAGCCTGCATTACTCGTCAAAAATACACTACATATAGGACTTAGCAAAGACGCGAGCCATTTCATGTTCCGCCGAATGGCCAGGGTTTAGAATAACACCATTATCTGCCGGCAGGGAAATATAAAAAAGTAACCCACAAAAACCAAGTTTTTATTATACTCCCTTTCTCATTTACTAGTTGAAACATTTTTTTTTGCTTAACCTACGCGTTGGGCTTCGGTCGGGCGACGCTACGAAAGGGAGTAATAAAAAAATTCCAAAAATCCAAAATTATACTATAATCAGGTTTCGCGTCTACCAACTTAATAAGTTGTATGAAAAAACCATTCAACATTTGAAAAATCCAAAAATGTATTAATTTTTTTTAACGAAAATTTGTAAAATCTTCTTGATCGTCGCCACGAGTCTGCTTGCAAAGTTTCAGCTCGATTGGATCACGGGAAAGGGGTTTAAAATGGATCCAAAGTTTTTTCGTCAGAAAAGAAGACAAGCAGACGCCACGAGTGAATATAAAGGTTGTAAAAAATGTTCAAATATTTCGATAAAAGTGGTTACTACTATTATGGTTGTCGGCTATAAGTAAGTAAATACTTATTCTTTAGGAACCGGCATATAAAAGTACCGTCATTTTGACGGGTTACAGCTAGTTTCTAATATTATTTTTTCTTAATATACCTAATATAAATCTTATTTCTATTTTTATCACTGTTAACTTACTACCCTTTATGCTCCACTTTACATCCGCGAGACGTTCCTGGCTAAATTGCCCGAATAAGTTGCCCGAAGAACTTTCGTCGTGGGTTAATTTTGTAGTGGTGTGCACCCCGGACAGTTGCAGTACCTACCGTCTGAATTATTCATGTTCGATACGAACAGAAGCAGATTCACATTTGCGACCATTCGATTGAGGAATTTTTTTTCGCGACTTTTGCGATTCATTTTTTTACGATCCGAATCGGGTTAATCGTTCTGTCCCGAGAGCGCTTTCTTCATTCAACATTCCCTCCCTGCGAAACGGATTCCACCCCTACACGAAGCGTGTAGCCAACATAAAAAAGAAATAGTTCTCGCAAGGTTTTTTGAACAAGACAAAGGGAGTTATTTTGATATACGGAATTACGAACAGGTATAAAAGTGTCCCGTGAGGTTACCGGAAAATTTCTTGTGTGTCGTTTTTCTCAAAAGACGACTAAAAATCAAAAAACATATCTCTGATATCAAATCAAATCGTGTAATTTTTAATTATTTTCGATGTACAATAGACAATGTGTTTGTCTATTTATTGAAATCATTTTACTGTATAAAGTGGTGTTTTATTTTTGGCATAGATATTTAATGTTAAATAAAAAATCGTGGTAATGGCCATGTTGGTTTTATTGGGAAGGTAGTTTTATGCCTTATTCAAGAATGTATTGAAATTCGGGTGTTTTTTAGGAGGTTTATTTTTCAAATTCGAACACTTTTTCCAGCCACAGCCAATTTGATAGCTGACAGCTGATTTGTGCATTGTTTGATTTTTCATTTCACAATGAACAGACGTACCAGAACAACGTTGCAAATCGTGAAAATCTATTTCGTTTATTGTAGAAGATTAATAATTTTTTACGCTAATGGCAAAAAATTATTTTTCCAAAAAATTCAATATCATGGCCATAACTACGATTTTTATGTTTCTAGACTTAAGTGTCTTTATTTTTATGTTTCTAGATTAAAGTGTCTTTCAAGTAACCTCCACAAAAAACACACTTTTTCATGTCCCAACACAACTAGTTTTCTACCATATTAACAAAGATTAAGTTTTGTCACAGTTGTAAACATATCATGAAAACCGCATTTTCAATAGCGCAAACATTTTTACATTTAGGCTCTATTTCTATACTCTTGAAATGTTTTCATGTATTTTGTATCATGCATTCTTGCTTTTTACTCTTTCTTTTAACTCGTAACGTCTGCTGTTTGTTGTCTACCAGAAAAACTATGGATCGATTTTTAACCCTTTTCCCGTGATCCAATCGAGCTGAAAATTTGCAGAAAGATTCGTGGCTCGTGACGATAAAAATGATCCAACAAATTTTCGTTTAAAAAATTTAATAATTATAGTATAATTTTGGAGTTTTCGAAATTTTAATGATTTTTTCACATTGGAATCAATGCAAATTAGTAATGACCCCGACGCGTGCAGTAGGCACGAAACCGGATTCAATAAGAAAGAGAGTATAATAAAAACTTGGTTTTTATGGGTTAGTTTTTTATATTTATTGTATGTTTTTTTTGCTCTTGGCTATTTGTTTTTTCATATATTCTGCAGTCATAAGAAAAAACGGCGCAACCGTCAATTTTACTAAAAATTATTTAAATATACCTACCATTGGATTTGTAAAGAAAGGGCGCATTCGCTCATTTTTTTTAATGTCGGTAAATGCGATATTTTAGATTGTTCTTAAACATTTCAGGCGCAATTGAAGATCTAAAATTAAATGTTTTGAAGTTGCAAAGACGTATTTGCCGCAACTTAATAGAAAATACCTACTATTTGGTCGGTTACTTCTACATTTATATCAAATATTTTTATCATTTAGGTATCACTACACATCATCAAAACACTCAAGCCTGGGCGTTTTGTGATGTACTTCGCTTTTGTGCGCCTCTTTTTTTGTTATACTTTGTATTTGTCTTTTCTATGTTTATTTTATTCTTTATTTCCATGTTCCTGGATAGGTACTATTAGGCCTGCGCCACACTGCGCGAATTTTCCTCTGCGTCTCTCGTCGCGTCAAATCCGCAAAGCAAATGGATCGACCGATCGTCCGCGCAGTGTACTTGATAAGCGCATATTATATGGAAAGAAATGTAACGGCGCACACTGGGTCGAAACCGTAATTTGAGGGACTTAGGGACCAACTTTCTTTTTTTAATTTTTCTTTATGCGGATGGATAGAGCTCATTAACCTTATCAATAGTTGTCCTGTGATACTTTTTCCTAAGCTTTATAGTTTGGGCAAAAAAAAAAGTTTTGTATTTTTTGTATGGAGCGGATCAAATAAAATTAAATTTCTGCGAAGTGGTGACTGACCCTGATTTGAAACCTTTTTTTTTCTCATACCTTGTCTAATCTACCATCGTTTGATGCTATTAACGTGTACATAAACTTGCAACTCTACCAGATAAATGGATCGAAAAAATAAAAAAAGTATATATTTATAATATTATTTTTTATTTTCTTAATTTCTTTTATGTCAAACTAAATATGAAATAGTGAGTATAAGTACATTATAACACAAATAATCAACAAAAAACCCAACAAAATTAGACTAAAAACTAACTAAATGAACACCTAATAATACAACAGCAAACATATTATTTTACAAATTACGATAGTATATGATGTATCAGATCTAGCAGCAGAAACTTGGCCGGTAGATTCCTGTCTATGTTATGAGTCTAAAATGTTCAAGCAACCATGGCCTAATATCAATAGTTATGGAGATATGCAATATCAATAATTGATTTGATATATAATCTATATATCTATATATATAATATATTTATTTATATATATATGCATTTTATTTTATAGAAACAAATTAATAGTTACATGTACTGATACTGAGCAGTGAAACAGATAATTCATTGTTTGATATATTTTCACTGCCTGAATTGGTAAAACATATTTATACCAGTGAAAATATTTTTTCACTAAAAATATGCTATTGCTGTAAGCTGTAATATATACGCGAACTAGCCATCGAAGCCTTATTAATTTTAATAATTTCGTGAAATGCCCAAAGTAGTACCTACGCAAGAATTATCATCCTACATAGGTACTACGGAGTTCTTGGAGAATGGATTTGTTCGTCTTGCAGTCCGTGATACATGCGGCATACGACACCAACACGGTATCTCGTGTGTACGTACTGTTTTATATAATACTAAGCAGACAGTAATATTAAAACTAGCAGTAAGAATAGATTTTATATTCAGTTATTGTCTGTATGTACCCGAACGGGTTTATTTACAAATGTTTTGCCAAGAATCTCCGTTGTGGATTAAAGATGCTCGGATATCTAGCCAAGTATTTATATATATTAATGTAAGCGTGCTCGTATTATTTAAGCACTATACAGCACGTATACGTTGACAAACTTGGAGGAATGGGATCTTGTTTGAATATTTAATATATGTATATCGATTGTCTCTGTGGCTGAACGGTGAGTGTGCACATGTGTTTGTGGCTTTAGATCAACCGCTAAAGAGTTCAATCCATGTAGGTACAGTAGGGTGTGTCACTTTTTTAAATTTCGAATTTACCTAATGCCTACTCAAAAGTTGCATTTTCATGTGTAATAAATTAAATGATTGTAATACGGCATCCGGATATGAAAGAAATTCCTGCACTAGTGTCCAATAAGATACACATGCTCATTAGTAGCACGTGAACATGCGCAGTACCTATTGAGCTTCTTGAGCTATTGCTAATTAGTTGAATGTATGTACACTATTGCTAGTAATAAGCATGCTCATTACTAGCACGCTCAAAAATCAACCGCCGGCCGGTTGATTTATGAGCATGCTCATTTGATTTGCGAGTGGAAAGGGTATTTTTTGAGAATGTGTGAACAGGCTTGTTTATGAGCATGCTAATGTCATTAGCGCCTAGTATCGATTATCGATGCGATCTTCTCAATCAGCGACAGATGAAACAAATATTGCGCGTTGGGGAAATGACAAAACTTTACTTTTCGTGACTTATTATAGGAATCACGAATATCTGTGGAATACTCGGTCACCGCTATATAAAAATAATATAGCACGAACAAGAAATAATGTTTATGAAACTTTTTTAAAAGACATGAATGATTCAAATCTTACAATAAAAATTATAAAAACTAAAATCAAAAATGTGCGAATAGAAACTCGGGAAATGTTTTGATTTTTTGGCTCACTTGAATTTCATATTTCAGTTTGCAAAGTTTCCATTTTGAACAAGATCGTCTCTATTCTAGTATAAGAGCATGCCAGTAATAAGCATGTGTGTCTGATTGTTAGTTGTGAGCTTGCTCATTCATGAGCATGCATAAAATAAGCATGTTAATAACGAGCAAGTGTATACAATTGTTAGAGCATGCTTGTTATGAGCATGCTCAAAAATAAGCATGTGTACCTATCAGTACCTTTACCTAGAATGGCTTAGAACCAGCCTAACAATCGTCAAATTACCATTCGTTCCCAAATGGCATCTTTCCCGTAAAGTAATTATCTGGGCAGTCCTAACTGTAGCTAACGGATGATCCCCACCGCCGCTGAAAGGCATACATGTGGGTAATGATGGTAACATGTTAACATAATAACGATGATAACAGCCCACATATACTATATACGTGGGCTGTTCCCATCGGGGAGGTTCATCTGCTTGAAAAGCTCTTCCAGCAGTCCTGGCCTTACTAGAAGGTGTCCGAGAGGTATCCCGGCGAACCTAGCGAGCCAAATCACCACCGCAGTCGAGTGTCTGCCTGCTGGACCTGGTCGGTATCAAGACGAACGTGCATGATGTTCGAGCTGGGCCGGGTTTGCATGACGTTCTAGCTGGGCCGAGCTTGCATGCAAGGGCGGATCCAGCTTTGGCGCCAGGGGGGGGGGGTCACATAGTGGAGGACAAGTCACAAGAAGTTATAATTTAATATTGATAATAATAGATACTTACAAGTAAAACGTAGGTATTTTATTAATAAATTTAAGTACCTACTGTACTTAAAAATACCTACCTATATTTAAATAACAAAATCAATTTTTCTTTTACGTCTCCTCCCGAAACGCGTTATCACTTCATCTACTCCAATGGGTACGTTTTTATGGACGTGGAGAAGTGGCAGTTCGGTTAGATGGCTAAGAGCTTCAACCACTGAAGCTCTTAGCCACGGTTTGATTCTTCGCAACGTAGAGAAAGATCTTTCCGCTGTCGCTACACTAACAGGTAGTGTAGCCATAATACATAAAAAAAAACTTATACTAGGATACATCTCAATATCGCAATTTAAAATAAGGTCGGAAATCGACTGCGGTATGTCCTGACTCCGCTGCCACTTCACCATCCACAGCCGATATTCGTTTACAACGACAGAAACTGGAGTATTATCTAGTAACAATGTATAATCGGTTGCTAGTTGTTTCACAGTTTTAATGTCTTGATTACTGTATTCGCTTTTTGGCATGAAAACGCTTAGTTGAAACAAATTAAGTATTTCAAGAGACAGACGGTCCTGTAGGTCACTTATTATTGAATCCAGAAGAGGGATGTATATTAATAAGGGTGTCCCGTCCACGTATGAGAAAAAAAAATTTGAGCTGCACGATCACAAGAGGTAACAAAATTTGCGTAATTTTACACAAATTGCGAAAAAGGTAACAAAAAAATAGAATTGTTTGTCATCTTGAGAGCTCTACCGAGCTTTGAAGTTTTGTAAATTTTACTTTTTTATAGAGTTAAACCGTTTGCCTAAAATAATAAAAAATCATGTTTAAAAGGTATTTTAGTATTGAAATTAATGAAACAAAGCACAAGAAAATAAAATAAACAAAATATAGATTATAATCAATGACAAAAACTAAAAATAAACTTATTTTTGTGTCCAAAATTTGGCATTTCTGCTCGAGATTGCATCCTGGTTCTAATAAAGCCATCTCTAGAAGTAACGTCAGTTACACTTTGTGAGGCATCTGTTATATTCTCTAGGACCCGAAGTGCAACCATCTAAGGTCAAGAATAAATGACGAAGGGGTAACTCATTGACATGAAGCATACAAACACACCATTGTAACGGTCTCTGCAAATACTCCTCTAAATATTGAATCACGCCACCCTTCCAATCGGTGTTAGTTGCAGTTCCGTCACATTCAACGCAAATCACGTCATCTTAATTCCAACCTCGACCCTCTACTAAAGTTGTGATCGAAGTAAGAATTCCCTTTGCAGTGCCACGTCTTTCGGTATTGTGTATCCCAAATAATTTTATCCAGGCTGTGTTAAAATTGAGATGTGATCTTCTAAAACTTCTTTGCGATGGTCTTTTCGTCCATCAAAGTAAATGCTTTTTATAACAATACCTCCAATATCTTTTGAAGCTTCCGGGCTTTAGATACATCTCTGTAGATCTTATTTTTATCAATAACCAGAGTTAAATCTTCGGTAGAAACCAAGCCGACGTCAGTCAAAACCGCAGAAGCAATAGCAGCAGCAGATTGCGTAGATAAACCGTATCTATCACAGATTTTAGCAACTGTCGGCAAAAGCAATGTATTCCAATTCGCCGTTGAAGTTAATGGTGTCTGTCTAGGGCGAGTTTGTCGGGGATGCCTGTTATCGGATACGTTTCTGGGGAAGATTCACTCACTGAATCTTCATCACAATTTGCTGAGACAGAATCGGTTTCTTGAGTAAAACACGACTTTTTTGTTACCCTTATTGACTATAAAATTTATCTCTGCTGTCGTTTAATTAATCTAGCCGTTTCTTTCTTATCAAAACCGCTTATAACCATTTTCCTAACATTTATTTGATCCAACAAAAACTTCTCTCATTGATGTAAACTTTCTTAGGTTTTAGACACGAACAAGATTCAAATGAAGTGCATTTACAAGCGGAAACGTCAAAAAGTTTCTCAGATGACTTAAAAACATTTCAATTTATTTTCAAAACTATCATTTCGTTTGTTTTTGGGGTATCTTTTCAAATTGAGATACTTTTCGAAATTGGATTTCACTAATTAAATAATTCGTTCCTTAGTTGCAACTAGAATCGAAGTTTTGGTCCAAATATTGTTGATCTCTTCGGATACAATCACATATATATCTGATTTGGATGGATATTTTCAATTGTACGTGAATTTCAGGTTGTTCTTGACAAATAAAATAAATTAAATGACGCCCCTTATAGTTGGTAGCTGCTGATTGTCAAGTTTTTTGTATGGTCCGAACATAGCAAAAGTAGTGTGACTACGCCTCGAGCTTCTTATTTAAAAATCACAAAATCCGCTTTTACTACTGTAACAATCGCCATGGTTCTTTTATGGCATAAAAATTATTTTGGCTACGAAGAAAACACTCGCGAGTCAAGTCAAGAAAGTCCTCAAAACAAGTTCAAACTTGAGGGTATTTGCAGGTTGAAACCCAACAAATTCGAAGTTGCTGGTAACGTGTTGTTGCATGCAAATCGAAACGTCGTGTATGATTTACACCTAAATAGAATAAAAAGTAAATATTTTTTTGTATTTAGTTCAGGAGCCAAAATTGAGGATAGCGAAATATCACCATAAAAATGTCAATTTTTCAAAACTTTGTAGATAGGTAGAACCTTAAAGATATAGTTTTATTTTATTTTTAAAATTATTTTGGTAATCTACGCTCAAGTACGCAAGTTTTGAGAGGTCTTGTGTTAAGATAAGCCAAAAAAAAATTTATCGGGACAGCCTAAATCTCTGCTCTAGGCTAAAAAAAGGCTCTGCGGAAATACTCTTCAGCAGATTGAGCAGGTTGGTTATTGGCCCTATATTTTTGTCTTGACACTATTCTGGGACATTTAATTTCTACATCTAGCTGCTCAGCTACTTCTTTAGCCTCTTCAAAAAGCTGTCGGTAAATTACGTCCGCATTTTCTCTTTTATTTTGTACAACACTTATAGTATCATTAATAGCGTCCGCAGCTTTTTTTAAATCAATCGAGTTCGATTGCAGTATTCTGCTTAAAGATACAGTAGTACCTGAAAAATAAAAAAGTTAGTAAGTGACTGAATTTGAGTATGAGTATTTTAATTAGTGGTCCACCTAGGTCCTGGACCCAGCCCAGGGGGGGGTCATGACCCCCATGACCCCCCCCCCCTGGATCCGCGCTTGCTTGCATGATGTTCGAGCTGGGCTGAGCTTGCATGACGTTCTAGCTGGGCCGAGCTTGCATGATGTTCGAGCTGGGCTGAGCTTACATGTGTTCGAACTGGGCCGAGCTTGCCTGGTGTTCGAGCTGGGCCGAGCTTGCATGATGTTCGAGATGGGCCGAGCTTAGGTACGTGTGTTCGAGCTGGGCCGAGCTTGCATGATGTTCGAGATGGGCCGAGCTTGCATGTGTTTGAGCTGGGCCGAGCTTGCATGATGTTCGAACTGGGCCGAGCCTGCGAGAAGCTCGAATCACGCAGTGTATCTATCTTCGAGACGTCTCTCCACTTGAGAATTCATCAGTCTTGCTGTCGAGCTTTTTCCAGCAAGAGCCTTCGCCGATCCGCGAACGCTTACTGGAATCACCTAGGTAGATAGAATCCCACCATAAGGCTGTGTTTTGATCGTGCCTGCTTTAGTGCCTGTGCTTAATTTTATTGTTTATTTAATGTCTACTGCTATATTTATGGAGTATAAATTTTACGGATGTAAATAAATTATCCATAAAACTTTCTATATCATTTCCATGCTCTTGACACTTGCTCAATAAAATTACACGACATCGCATTTAAAATTTTTTATGGATTCCATTAAAACTCTTACTTTTGACTCGCTCAACAGCCGTGAAATATTGAAAAAGCCACAAAATAAAAGTATAAACATAACGATATATTTGTTATATTTACACATTGCATTTGTTCTTAGTTAAATTCTGTGGTCAAAGCCAGCATAAAATAACATAATATTTTAATTCTTTTTGACAGAATACTTATTTCTCGCTTTCAAACGATTCATAGAACTCGATACCAAAGGTTGTTTTTGTTTACTTGCTTGTTTTTAAATTAAATATATTATATAAGATGTAACAGAGCTATTTCACAATACTTTACAGGTAGATTTATGCTCGATATTTAGATATCGAAAATGTTCAAGCAACCATGACTCATACCTCCACAGTTATCAATAGTTATAGAGATATGTGACATCAAAGTTTGCAGCTTTTTTTCAATATTTCTGACTTATTTTTTTAAGCGTTGGACTGTCATTACAGTAACTAATAAAAGTTATGAAAAATTCACTTCCTTTATTATAAGTCAAATAAAATTATAGAAACCATTCAATTCCAATTGGAATGTTTCACAATTGGAATTTCTGCAGAGTTTTTATCATTTTATTTAACTTGTACTAAAACAAACGAATTTTTCGTAATCGACATAAGTTACTGTAATGATAGTTCAAATTTTTGTAAAGTATAATAAGTCAAGAAATATTTTAAAAAAATGCAAACTTTGATATTGCATAACTCCATAACTATTCATATCAGGCCATGGTTGCTTCAACATTATAATCATCGACTTAAAATTAAGGCAAGAATCTACCTGTATAATATTGTGGACTAGCTCTGTTAAACCCTGTACCTGTATGTAAAGTTTCTACAGATATAGATATATCTAATATTATATGGGTAGGTATTTAAGTGTTTAATTCACTGAAGAAACGAAATTCATAATAATATTGCTGCCTTTGTTTTTATATCCCTCATATTATATCAAATAAATTGAAATTGAAATTGAAAAATATGACTACCTTTTATATAGCTTTCAATCATACATGTGTGTTCTCCTAATACCTAACGAGGCCTTGAATTACAAAAAAAAGTTATGGACGTTACGGATAAGAACAGTATGAGATGATTGTATCTGCTTAGGTACTCTAATTTTGCACTGCCATTGGCTTCATGTGAAGAAAGAAAACAGATGATAACACAATGAGATGATAATACCAATGCTCTCAGCAGTTGACCTATACCTATGTATCAACTTACACATTTCACAAAATGTGCAAAAAATTTTTATAAGACTGGTTATTGGATCTAAAACAATGAAAGAAATACGCATACAACATACCTTTATCTCATTTTATGAACATACTTCAATCTTGGACCCATTAAGATCTGCCAGTCTTCACATAGGTAGGTACCTACTTAAATTAATTAAAATGGCAACATTTGTTTGCTTATTACCATAGAAATCAAGAGCAGCTGAAATGAATTAGATCCAGCACATCTCTCTATAGTCCGTCCAACTTATCTGGAGAATAAAGGAGGGCGTCCCTATCGTTGTGGTACTGCCAATAGTCTAAAAATTATCTCATTTGTAGGGAATTTTTTGCAAATTCGTTTTTTCTTAAACAAGTTATTAAGCAGTATACGACACAATAAAAAACAAATAAATTTATCAAAATATACATTCGTAAAATACACATCGTCACAAAATGGCGTTTTTTCAAAATCAAAGAAAAATACAATTTTCAGGAAAAACATAAACGAAAAACAATAATAATTCTTTTCGGCCGGCGCCACATTACGTAGATCTTCCGCCGCGTCTTTTCCGTTGCGCCAAATCGGCAAAGCAAATCGACCGATCATCCGCGTAATGTGTTTAATAAGCGCATATTGTATGGAAAGAAATGTAGCGATGTCTAGAAAAATCTATGCTTTAAATGAACTATTGCTATAAAGTAAGTTGATGCAACCAGTCTTTAATGTGCATAAAAAAGTTTATTTTTGAAAAAAGATGTTTATACAAATGAACTCGTTAATGAATTATGTAATAAAAAGTATAAATAATAAAAATTCTATGTAAAAAATTATCGAATAAAATATTTTCTAAAACTTTTCTCATCTTACGGCTTCTAAATCAATTTTTCCACTTATCCTTGTTCTTTTTTTTCCGGGTGTAGATATTTTAATGCCCATTTCCACGGCCGCTTTACCTTCTTTAACTATTTTGTAAATTGCCGATTCAGAAATACCTGAAGAAATTGTATAATAGTAAAATAAAAAACTAAGTACGGGAAAATCATTATAACTGCATGGCAGCACTAACCTGAAGTGGCGGCAATAAGTCTATGAACAAAATCAAACGGTATAATTGGGGCTTTTAGACGTTGTTCCTCTTCAAAAAACGTGTGCATTTTCAAGATTATTTCCCGAACACCGCTTTTAATGGCTTTTGGCATGGTGACAATCTAAAATTTTCTTAAAAAACTATCGAAACAGTCGTGAACCTCTGTGTAAACAAAGTCTGTCAAAGGTCTGTCAGCTGTTGATAATCCAATATGGCGTCGTTAGTTCCAAATTTGGCCATTCTTCAGATAAGTTAGACGGACTATAAGAATAATACCTACTAATCTACCTACTTTCCGGCACCCCTTTTCGGCAGTTCTTCCAATGTTTTGAAGTGAATTTTTAGAATTTACACTTTGTACGCATTATCCTAATAATAATAATTTCGTTGTCTGTCCGTCCGTCTGTCTGCCCGTAACTTCATGTATCGTCCGTAATTTTTTTTATAAAGTTTATTTTCTTTCCTTTTCTTTTTTTTTAATAAATAATACTTATTCTTTAGGAACCGACATGTAAAAGTACCGTAATTTTTGACGGGTTACAGCTAGTGATGTAATATTTTTCTTAAATTTTTGGCAGAGTTGGCGAGGAAAGGGCTGAATATCTATATCCACGGAATCTTCCGGTGTTCATTTATGTGTTGCAATGTGTGTAGGGGTGTATTTTTATAGTGGAACACATGGCAAGCAATTAAGCATAGATGATCATGGTACATTCACTTTATACATATAATAATAATAATAACAAGAGTAGCTTGTTGGTCTTGTGGTTAGGACACTCGCCTCGTGATCCAAAGGTTGCGGGTTCGAATCTCAGCCCAGACTAGCAAGTTAGTCCTATTTTCATAGCACAAGCGATTAGCTTAGTTTGAAAATAGTAAGAATATTGATGTGACACGTATTCCGTGTTCGCATCTCTATTTTAAAAAAAAAAAAATGTTTATTCCAGCGTAACCAGGTTTTTAGCGCAAGACCTGGTCCGCCACATAGTTTAAAAATTACATATATGTTATACTGTACATGAAGAGAAAATATAAAAAGGAAAAAGAAAAAGAGAAATAATTAAAGTAATAAAGAAAAAAGAAGAAAAGGGAAAAGGGAAAAGAACAGCTATTAAATAGTTAAAATAAAATATACCATAAAAAATCGACAATAAATACACTTACATATATATTATACCAATTTAAAAATTCTTAAATCAATAATCAATATCAATAAAATTCTAAAATAATAGTAATAGTATGGAGTGCTTCATTTCTTGCTACGCTACCACTCGTTATGATTATGGAATCGCATATATGTAACTATTCTGTATCCGATGCCACTCTTTAATTACGGATCCAGGCCTCCATGACAGTACCTGCACCAGAGAGTTGGTGCTGTGCTCCAGCCTCAGCTTGAGGCCAGCAACACGATGTCTCAGGAGCGGGACAAATCCATGAACTCGGCCTTCGGAAAACATTGTGGAAGCGCTGCAATAACGTGCCAGCCCAAACAATATTCTATAAGAATTATTGTACTGAACGCGAATACGGTCGTACGTCACTTGTTTGTAGTTCACATATGAAAATAAAAATACACTTGTTTTTTAATTATAGGTACTTATTTAATTTTGTAAATCCGATTCTTCTTATGATAAATATGAATAATATTGTCTCGTTACACCTATGTATATCAAATTGTATAGCTATCCTCTCCCATATATCTCTTATGTACGCTGATGAAATGAAGATCTATGCCAAAGTTAGCTCCCTAGAAGACAGTAAAAAAATCCGAGGATTCTCAACAAAATTCATTCTGCCTACACAATAGATGTCATCCCACTAGAAATTAAAATCGAAGTAAAGGACCTTGTTTTGATCCTCGATAACAAACTCCTTTTTAAGAATCATGTTGATCAAAGGCCTATATGCTAGGTTTCATACTGCTTACTTGCAAAAACTTCAAAAATCCATTCTCCCTAAAATTATTGTACTACGCGTTCGTTCATAGCAACCTGGAATATGCATCTCAAGTGTGGAACCCGCAGAAATTTACATACATTGCGAGACTTGAACAATGTTTAAGAATGTTCTTAGGTTTTCACATGTGAATCACATCAGCCCTGACGATGGACCCTGCAATGGGATCCGAAACGTCGGCCGGAAAGGTCGTAATAACACGGCATAATACCCCAGAATCTATCTTTTGACTCTTATCAGAAAGCACTACATTTCCACAACTTAAAACTCGGGAACATCAAACAGCACGTGCTGATCTAATACTATTATTCGAACTACTGAGAGGATATCTCGACCGTCCCAATCAACTAGACTTAACCTCTTTTCATGTTCTCTATAGACGAACCCAACAGAACGTGCTCTTCCATGTTCCGAAAAATAGAACATCCCCGACCCAAAATACATTTTTATATTGCACATGCAAGGCTTTAAATAATTTTTCCATCAATATTGACCTCTTCAATATCGGTCTTAATGCACTTGAAGAATGCTTTAGATTATATGTACTATATCCTCTTCGATCAAACACTCACTACATCTAATCTTCTCTTCCTCCACCTCCTCTTTGACTCCTACCTTCTCACCCTTTCCCTCCCATCCACTTCCACATGTTATCTACTATCAAAACTCGTTAACTGTATCTAATTTCTTCATCTATTACCATTATTTTACTTAAATATTATTTGTCGATTACATACTATGATATATTCATTCTTAGCTTTCAAATATTCTCTTATCCGACATAGTACTTAATTTACTACGCCTTAAACATTTGTGAATCTTTGTAATTGGTTTATGCAATGTACACTGTTCTCTAACATGTTAATGATTGAAACTGTTAAGATTCTTTAATTAATGAAATTAAATATATTAACAGTCTCTTATATTAATAAATCTGTTAGATCTGCAAAATTTTGATTTTCGTTTTTTACTATCTTAAATTTAGATACATATTTAAATGTTAAATAAAAGTTAAATAATGTTAACATGTCTGGGGCCCATAAAAACTCCAAATTTTTTGTGATTGTTATTTTTACGAAAAAACCATGAAAACACGCGTATATTAAAAAAAACACACACACATTCATATTATTTTATCGTAAGTGTCGAAATGCAATGATTTTTTTATCGAATATGCCTGAAAATTATTTCAGTTTTTAACTTCTTTTTAGACCAGTTTTTTATATTCAGAATATTTTGAGTTTGTCCAAATTTTTCAAGAACACAATATTGGAAATTATAGATACATAATGTATCTTCATTAATGATGTCCCCCGGGGATAAAATCCAGTATTGTGTCCTCGAAAAATTTGTACAAACTCAAAATTTTCTCTGAAGTGTGCTTTTACTTTTATGTGTGATTGTGGAGTTCCATAAACTTACCTCTGGAATAGTACATTCACTTTAATCTATTTCGGATGATTTGGGATTTACGGAAAATACAATATGATGACAGTATTAAAGAATCAAAAAATAAATGATTTTAGAGAAGAAAATATTTTGAAAGGATTCTAAAAAATGATC
Organism: Agrypnia vestita; assembly: GCA_016648135.1. NCBI lineage: Eukaryota > Metazoa > Arthropoda > Insecta > Trichoptera > Phryganeidae > Agrypnia > Agrypnia vestita. The sequence continues at coordinate 16,380 of JADDOH010015638.1, forward strand.
CAGTTTTAATATACACATTGAAATTGAAAGATTTTCAATAAAATAAAAGAATAAAATTGTGCAATCTGCCATTTTAACTGAAACACCGGTCAGAGCGAATGATGTTACGCCTCAGTACCCATCACCGTATCTTTGAACCGTTGCCATAGACAAAATGCAATGTTTACTGAGGCTTGACTTCAGGCGTAGACGAAATGACAGCTGCGGGCATTTTTGATTACTAAAATAATGTTATTTTCGATAATAGTAGACGTGTACATACAATATAGAATGTTATTTCAAAATCTGTCGTCATGCCTATTGGATTTTGACTTCTCAGTAAATTCAACTAAAGGAGTGAGAACTGAACATGTTTCCTCAGTTTTCTTTTCACAAAGCCATATTTTTCCACACCGATAATTCAACCAGATCTGATAGTCTCCCCAACAGGAGCTTATTTAACTTTAAATCACATTCAGGGGATGACAAGGAAAGTCGCGAAGATTTATCAGGTGAGAATTGGATAAAACTTAAGAATTTTCTCGGAAACACTTTCTTATATTTTCAAGTTTTTACAAGTTATTTTAACCTTGTCATTAAATGACATGGCAATTACTTTGTTATGTCACGTGATTATTTTAATTGTCACCATAAACAACAACTGTATTGCATGATAAAGAACACATTAGTTATTTTAACAGTTCCTCTCATGATAGACTACTCATAAAAATATAGGAGTAACAAAGTAACTTGTATATTTTATATATATAACCATAGCCACATCCCCGTTCAAAAATGAATTTGTTTGCTAAAATAAGTAGTGAATAGTTAGTATGGTCAGTCGTGATGAAGATAGTGGTATCAAAACTGCTAGAAATAGTTATTCTAAATGGTTTATACAAAGTTTTTAATTAATTAAAATTAATACTTTCATTCATATCACTTCAAATCTATAAATCAATGCTGGTATCTGGTGATGAGTTTCCACTGGCACTTAGAAATTCCTAGTGAAAGGGCGAGTCTTATAAAGCAAGTAAAAACTATGGCAAGATGGTAGGTATACGATACGTATTTGGATAGGATATATTTATTAGCTAAGCTATATCTATCAGGGAATAGATTGATAAATATTGGCAAATTCAATACAAGGACTTGAGACATTCAATGTCTAGTCAATTTTTATTCAACAAAAACAATTAATTTAGTGTGAAATTAAAATTTTCATTGAACCTTGACATTTTTTAGCAAATCGATCGTTTTCAAAATCCTTCATCCGAGGAGTTGTGTATTAGACATGTAAATATAACCCATTTAGTTTTTTATTTCAAAGGATCCAAATCCAAACAGAAATGGTCAAAGCAAAACCTGTCCTTTCATAGGCAGTCAGGGACAATGACTATCTAATATTTTTTATAAAAAAAATGTCTTGAAATACTTATCTTTAAATGTACTAAATATAATTTCTGATTTGGTACAATTTTTTTTATTCATTTTTTTAAACCACGACTGGACGTACAGGGGGTCAGTTGCAAAGGGATTAATAAAAGACGTAAAATCCTATTTACACACTTTATATTTAATTATTGAAAATAAAAATAACAAAAAGAGAAACCAGATAAATGTATGTTATGCACTATTAAGACGAATGTAAATAACATTGAGAACTAACGGTGCCAACACGCTTACCAAATTGTACCGGTACATTTGAATATTTTTTACAACCGGTACCGAGATTCAATTAAAAAAATTATTGCCATTTAAAATTACATTTTTTTAATACACAATACATATTATTAAAGTGATAATTGTTTTAATTGATATAATAATGACACTATTTACAGTATGGACATCCAAAACACAACAAACTCTATTTTTAGTCACCAGATGGACGATCAATGCTAACACACAATTCTACGCACTATAATAAATTATGGATAACCCAATATAATCTTGAAATATATACGTATAATATAAATAATCAGCTGTCCTCGCCTTGCAATGTTTGATTTTTCTATGCATAACTTTTTAAATAAAAAATACATTATTACGTCATTCACATAATAAATAAGAACATTTTTGTTTGATTTAGTGGTAAGACATTTTTCTAGCGATTAAATGGTCGAGGGCTTATGCCTCATCCTGGGAGACTACCAAGATATGAATGACAGTCCTATTTTTCACAGCACAAACGCTCTAAAAATAAAAAGTTTGAATGAGATATGTTTCTATGTGATTTTTCAAATAAATAATAATAGTAAGAATGAAATTGTTAAAAATTTATTTGACATATTTTTTCTAAAGAATTTTATTTTATTAAACTTTCAATTTTTTACTGAAATTTTGAAAATGACAATCAGTGCAGTAGAAGCATCGCCACGAAAATAAATTATGAAATGTAATATTTCAGAGAAGACATAAAAAAAAATATTTGCTTTTAATGGCGCATCCCGAAAGGACAGTAAAGAGATGAGCACAAAGCGATGTACAATTCATTGCCACTTGTATTTAAAGAAGAAGACATGTTAAAATACACCATTTCCATATTGCTGTATTGGGTACGAACACTTTAAAAAATGGCCAGCCACCATTAGAGAATGAAAAGTACAAGTACGTGTCTCAATTTATTTAAAAAAAATTATGAATATTTATGTGCTGCCAAAAATCATATAAACTACTATGTGTAATACTTGAATGTGTGTTAGTATTGAAGGACATCGTTGAAGTTAGATTTATCCCGACTGAACCAAAAACTAGCATTGCTCGTCATTTCTGATACCGAGTTGAACCAGCACTACTGTACCATACTGTAGTTTGAAATTGGGATCCATTTTGTACATTAGCATCGAAGGGAAATCAGAACACATCGATCCCCTAAGCACTAGCCATATAATTCAGTCTTCAAATGGATGCCACCAATATCACTTCACTTATTGACTTCATAACTTCTACTTTATAAGATAAGACAGATAACACGTCACCTTCTCACAATACTGCAAGAGCTAATAGTAACATCCAGATATAACATATAAATATCATATTGTTAACTATATTATTAAAATGTGTATTGAAATCTAAGTGCAATAATATAAACATAGTGATATTTTCATTCATTGATAACTTTGGCATTAACTGCCCTTCCGCAGAACAGAAAATGTCTTGGCAGACATGTTGCATTCAATTGAATGTCTGGAATTAACAGCCTTTCCCACAGAACTGGAGACTACATTCAATTACAAGTCTGAATTAGCTGCACTTCCACAGAATAGAAAATGTTTCACGGAGACATTTGTATTTGATTGAGTCTTGAATTAGCTGCCTTTTCCACAGAATGTACATGTTGTATTTAAGCAAAAGCCTGTAATTAGCAGCCTTTTCCACAGAGCAAAATACATCTTGCGGAGACACTACCACAATACAGTAGAACCTCGTTAATTCGAAATTCAAGGTACAAAAAAGTTACTTTTTTTGTACCTTGATTGTGAAATTTGAATCATTAAACTAACGAAAGGAATTATTTTTTTGAACACAATATTTCTTTTAAGCTAACACAAAGATCGCGATATTTCTATTACTAAAGTACCAGATATTCACATATTTGTCGTTCTCGCTTGCGAAAAAATCAAAATATTTTTTCAATTTTGTCAAATTTCAAAAAATTTTGAATCATGTAAACTAAGATGTATAGATTTACAAATTATCGGATATAATTGTTTATGAAATTAACATTTTGAGCCTTGTGGATTTGAGAAATTTCAAATTATCGGGGTTCGAATTGACGAGATTTTATTGCATAAGGTTTTTTTTCCATAGAACGGGTGCCTATCTTGCGTGTACTTTGGGAGATTGAATCCATTGCCTTAATGCTTTCAGCTAAGTAGTATAATGACGCCTGGTGCAGATGGATATCAATTTCATAATAAAAATAACTAACGTACTTTGCAAACCCCGTGTATGTACATACGAAGAGCTGTCTTTATTCCTAAATATTAACAAAAAATATTTATCCAAGTATTTTACATTATATCACTATCAAATATGTTTAATTGATATGCTAACGTTTAGCATCTAATAGCTTTAATTAGTCCACATGGACAAATGTAGCAGATGTTCCACGTCTTATTCTGTCGAGATCCGTCTGTCGTATTCCTGCAGAACACACTAAGCATGGGATAATGTATTACCCTGATAACTCGGCTAATTGCGATACTCTACATTCTAGTTATAGTAAAACTGCGATCTCAGTCCTCTACGAAGATGACATCTGCCAGATAGCTTTCGCTAACCGTATTATTGAGATTGACGTCACCTGACACAATATAATATGCAATACACGCATTCCAGTGAGCTTATTTTTCATAAGATTTGCACATACTACTTACAGTAATTAAATAAAAACATCAATCACAATATTATGCTAAAAAGCATTTGTCATAATATATCATTGAATAATATATTCTAGTGTATTTAAATAGAATTCAATTCTCCAAAATGTGCAGAATATATATTTTTTTTAAATTGAAACAAGTGCGCAAAAACGAGAAATTCATATGTGCTGAAAAGGAAAAAAATATAAACACTCTCAATATTTTGTTAAATACTATTTGTCTTTTAAAATTACGACGAGTGCATCATCGTAAGACCCTGTTTTCATTAAAGGCTAGTAAATATATTTTCACCTTGAAACATGTTTCGCAGATAAATTCGGCTTAAGCTTGTAACGAT
>JADDOH010015639.1:0-33692 GCA_016648135.1 Agrypnia vestita
AAAAAAGCCAATATAACATTGTTTGTAAACATAACAGTTTTATGAGAATTTACTGAAATAGTTAAAATTTTCGCTTTTTATATGAATTTATTCGAAATATATTATACATTTACCTACACACTTAATCATCATTAATTTTGCCACGATCGTCGTCCATTGGTGCATTGTGACATGAATATCCACTGCAGTGCCGGCACATATCTGAACAAAGTATCCTGACATTCTACATCTGCAATAATTCCCACAGCAGATTTACAGGAACATGACACTAAATGCAAAAGATCATTTGGCGTTAAAGTTTTCAAAGAAGTACTGGTTGAAGAACTTTTCTCTGCTCCATTTTCATATACAGACTCCCACTTCCATCCCCATTCAGTAGCTAGTAAATTATTGCCTAACCATTTTTGGACTTGCAAGTAAACTCTTAGTACCTATGTGTTGTTGACATGCCTCGGTTGTGGGGGTAATTTTGCCAGATCGAAATTTGATCGTAAATTTGATTTTCTATCAGATTCAATAATTTGAAGTAAGGAGCTTCATTTAAGTTTGTTTGTGTATTGATTCCATATAGTCCAAGGGTAAAACTTTCTCTTATAGCAATAGCTCTTTTGATATATTTTCTTGCAAAAATATTGAAGCTTGTCGCTGAGCTTCAACCGAAGATTTCACCATTTCAACAGCTTTTATCTTTCCTAAACCATAACAGCATGATGTAGTACCACATCTGGTCATTGCATGTACAAACAAGAGACTTCTTCTAATTATACTGTGCTGCTCGATCAAAAAATCTAAATATAAAATAGTTTAGTTGGATCCTTGCTACCTTTTTGCTTACAAAAATAAATTTATTTTTTCTCTGGAGCCAGGGCCACTAATAAAGTCAACAAATCTGTATCAGATCCTACAACAACAACCTTCATGTAATCCTTAAGCTTTTCTATAGCAACATTCACTATATCTGCATCATCTTTACCGGTCAAGGTTGATATTGACCAAAATTTGCCACTACGTCTCACTGTAAATAATCATTTTGTTGTAAACAGCTCTAGCTCTCTTTCTGTCAGTTTAGAGTTGATTTCCATCATTTTTTGTACATATAAATGGGCTGATTTCGCATAAGGTAAATGCTTGTAAGTGTATTCTGACCATACACTATAGCCCACAAACTTTCAAGTCCACTTTCTTCCATGATATATCCTACAGAGCCCACAAATGAAATAAGGAGGTAAAAACCCCCTAGCCTTACAATTATCTTAGCGATTTCGCTATCAATTTCTGCAGAAGCTACAATCTCGGACGTCTTCAAAAATAAGAATTGGTCAAAAGTGACCCAGAAAGCCAAATGTAGTTTATAGGGAATAAAGTTGTTATTGTGGGATCGTAAATATTATGGCAGCTTTCATATCGCTGTAATCTTTGACATTAATATTCTTCAATCCCCTATGTACATTTTTCTATGTGTACCTACGCTCGTATCCTTATACTATCAGGGGCTTTAAATGATCCAGAGTATTGCTTTTTAATCTTCACTTCAGTTTCTACTTTGGTAGCTGGTGCAATACATTGCATTCCACCTATAGTGTGGAAAGTGTTTAGGTCATTCAATGTTCGAATGTTGACATCAGCGTTGTCAAAAACATGTTGGAGAAAGTCACCTTAATTTACTTTTGGCGATCCTGTACTTATCAATGCATTATTATAATATGTTGATGTTTCATAATAGGATGCACAGACACCCATTGAAGAAAGCATGTCGATTAAATGTCTGGACCCATACGAACGAGGAAGTGTAAGTGTTAAACCAATATGTAGGGGCGAAAAAAAGGATCCAGGTCTTACAGCAGGTCTTATACAGTGATTAGAGGTGTAGAGGTGTAGGGATGGGTGGGGAGACTTAACTGCGCACTTATTATTGTTCACATGATCTAATATGTGATTGTGATTATGTGATTGTGGTGATTCTGAATACTCACCCTCGAATACTAGTTATATGAAACTGCTGAAATGCTTAAAAATTGTTTCGATCTACTTTTATCGAGTGATTTAAGATTCCGTTTTTATAAACATAAAAATTAAAAAAACAAATAATTCATGGAATGACGAATAAAATAGTAAGTCTAGAAAAAATTTCAAGCTTGTTTTATTTGGCTAATATTATAAGGATTAAAACTTGACCTCGTTTTAGAGATTTGAATAAGGGATAACGAAAATATGAGCGGTAACACAAAAACCAGAATTTTTGTTAATGTAAATTTTAACTTTTTCACTAAATTTTAACTAATGAATTCTCATGAAAATAATTTAAAATAATGATGTTAAGGAATAAAAACGTAAAAAAGATTAATTTTTTTCTTAGATAATAACAGAATATGGGCCATAACTAAAGAGCTTGAAATTTTTTGTTAATGAAAATTTTAAGTATTTTAGTGAATTCTCATGAAAATATTATGTTTACCGAAAAATGTTAAATAATCTTTTTTAAAGAATAGATGTTAAGGAATAAAAAGGTAAAATAAAAATGTATTTTTCTTAAATAATAACAGAATATGGGCCATATCTAAAAAGCTTGATATGTAAATTTTAAGTATTTTAGTGAATTCTCACGAAAGTATTATGTTTACAAAAAATGTTGTCCTAGCTTTTTTAAAGATTAGTTGTTAAGAAATAAAACTGTAAAAAAAATATTAATTTTTCTCAAATAATTAGGGAGATATTAGCGATTATAAAAAGTCTTGAAAATTGATGTTTAAGGGGGGGTGGGGAAGAGAGCACAAGGGGGAGGGGCGGGGACTTTTGAGGAAATACTCCTCTAATTAGGTTCTAACAACTGGCAAAAATTCAGCTTGTCTCTAATTTCTTCCGACAAAAAACCTTCATTGCCTGGGCTATTAGAGGAAGAAACCAAGACACCACTGAAGCTAGAAGAAAGAAATTTAAAAACGAAAACTATACCATTAACAATGCTAAGTTATCTATGTGTGATGTGTTTTATTGTTCAATATTAAAATTTCTTTTACGAGGGCTGTATGATAATTACCCATTAAACTACAATTGGCTCCACTGATGCAAAATCTATGTATAGGAAAGACAATCGAATTAGTATGTGTAGGCCATGCGTACGATGCACATTTTTTCGTTGTGTTGGTTTTTACGGGTATTAACACCAACACAACGAAACAATACGCCTCATACGCACGGCTTGCACATACTAATTAGACTGTATTTTTTAAATATAAAAGACCTATATCTACCATTATTTAACGCTATATTTTAAACAACGATATTTAAATTTTGAATAGGATTTTTGAAAGTTGCAAATTTGTGTTTTTGTAACATGAAAAAAAAGCAACATTAACCCTTAAATGCATGATTTTTTTTATATTTTAATGAAAAAAATGTTTTATCATGTTTTAAAATGCTTAGACAACTGGAAAAATAATCAAAAAAATCTCATACATTTTTAAACCTACTTTATTAGTTAAAATAGCTTTGTTGCAAAATTACAACACTACGCAGTAACCAGAAAACGTAAAAAAAATTACAATTATTATTTTTTTGTCATGTATCTTATTTTTAAATATGGAAAGCCTTAAAACATTTTTTTATTATTATAATACACATTTACACATCACTTTTCACAAATTGTTTGGGAAATCCCTTACATCCTTAAAGGCCAATGTCCAACAATATACTTCTTGAATTTTTGGGAGGATTATATTTTGTGAGTCCTCGTTTCTTTATACCTAGCTTGATTTTTTCCTTTGTGTACCACATTTCGCTTCTTCAACACTCCCCATGGAGCAGAGTGAGCTAGCAAGTTTGCTTCGAAAATCGCTTAAATTTAAATTGTTTTTTTTTTCTATGCCTTTTTTCATAGGCCTTTTTATAAATAATCCATACATTCATGGTTTTTATATCTATCAAACAGTACGCTATCCTTAGACACCATTCACAGCTTTTGACGCGAATACGATAACATCCTATGAAATTGTACATCATATCAACCCCGCTCATTTAAGCATTATATTAATTTACGATCCAAGGTCATGGAACATGTATTTTCGTTTTATTTTTTTATTTTATCTTTCATAACTGATTGCGGGCTCGACTGCGACATATTTTGATAACAAAGTAACCACCTTATTGTCTTTCCAAGCAGTGATTGAATTATCAGTAGGTACCTTCATTAATTGTCATTTGGCCCCCGTACATTCCACGGGGAACACATTTTTTCATATATGTATTTATTTTTATTTGGTAACTTGCAGTTAGGCAGCCTATTCTGCATGAATATAGAATATAGACCATATACTCCTATTTTGGTTAAATATGCTATCGATGGAACTGAACCGGAGTAGGAAAATTGAATTGGAAAATGAAAAATGAAAATTGAAATAGATAATGTGAGATTTCTCGGAACAATAATTCGCGATAGTTTTATGATATTTCATATTTCTCTGACCAGAATATATATCTACACTAAGATGTTGATTGATTGTCATAAATATCAGTATAGGTATCTACCTACCTATATATTGTTTGACTTCGAGAGCTGTGATGCTTATTGGATTAACATTTTTTTTAATGCATACAGATTTGTTTATTGAACAATTTTATCTATTATACTATTTGTGATAGAAATATCTATATGGTGTGTCCAATTCCATGACTTCTCTACCCAATATGCATTTCTTTCATTTGCATCTCCGTTCCGTTTTGCAACTCACTAATGAAAACTGTTTAGTTTTCCAAACTAAATTTTACATGGCACCTTGCCGAACTTCTTCAGTTATTGAGGGCAAAAAATTCAATTATAACCAATATCGTTTTGTAACTGTTGACGAAACATGGATCCATCACTAAACGCCGAAATGAAAGAACAAACAAAATAGTGGACTTCACCTGGCAAGTGTGCTCCAAAGAAGGCAAAAATGGTTTCAACAGCTGGAAAAATCATGGCCCCCGTTTTCGGGATTTGCGAGATATCACCTTCACCAACTATTGAGAGAAGGGAAGGATAATCGCGGAAAGTAGGTAGGTACTGTGCTGATTTAATGAACCAATTCGACGTTGAACTGATGAAAAATTGGACCCTTTTGATGGAAAAAAATTATTTTTCACCATGACAACGCATCACCTCAGTCGTCCATTCGTTTTATTATTTTCGAATTATCCATTCGTTTTATTATGTTCGAATTATCCAACGAGTTCCTGTCTTATTCACCGTATTCTCCAGATTTGGCTTCATATGGTGTTTTTTGGTTCCAAACACAAAAAAAAATACTTGGCGGAGAGCGGTTCACATCAAACGAGGAAGTCATCGCTAAAACAGAGGCCTAATTTGTGGAGACAAACAATTTTTATTGATGGCTTTAAAAAATCGGAAAACCGCTGGACTATGTGTATTTAGCTGAAAGGAGACCATTGTTAAGAAAAAAAATTAAAACGGATAATTTTTTTATATATTACGGATACGGATAAAAAACGGATAAAACGGACCCTTACACGGATAAGGGAAGGAATCATCTCATTGATGGAAATTTTAGTTTGCGTTGTACACAGTACCCGGTAGTAAATATTACACATCGAGCTTTAGAAAGAAAACGAGCTTTAGAAAAACATCGAGCTTTAGAAAAAAGCTATAGCTTCGGCTTCGTAAAGCGTCTTCTCTGGCGCATGAAGCGCGACAGAAAAGTCAGCGACGAAACGTCAAATAGGTATGAGTGACAGAGGCGAAGTTCTACGAAGCCGAAACTAGACTATTATCTCTTTCTAAAGCTCAATGTGTAATATTTACTGCCGGGTACTATAAAGCGTCCGTCAGATAATAATGCCAAAACTAACACATAAACAAATAATTTGTGTAATATGCAGAATGTAAATGTATTAATGGAAAACGCATCCATCCATCCTCAGCGTTACAACCCTTGGTGGGTCCTAGCTGCCTCCAAGAAAGTCCTCCATGCTGCTCTGTCACTGGCTGCCATTTTCCAGTTTTAGTCCAGAAATCGCATCGTTGATTGGTTAAAGTCATTTCGTGACCATATGACTGACTAGCAATAAATCTTTTAGTAGGGATGGGGTAAATGAAAAAAAAATATCGATATTTTAAAAAGGTATCGAAAATAATCGATATACATTGAAAAAAATATATCGATATTATTTTTTTCAAAACTGTAAGAGTTTTTGGCGACCAAAAAAAAGGTCACCGGAAAAAATATATCGATTATCCGAGAAAGAATATGGATGACCAAAAAAAAGGTAACCAAAAAAAGGTCACCAAGAAAAAAATATCGATATATCGGGAAAAAATATCGATATATCGGAAAAAATATATCGATATATCCGGAAAAAAATTCGACGATAAATATCGATATTTTTTTGAAAAATATCGATATTTTTTACCCATCCCTATCTTTTAGTACGTGTCCAACTCTCGAAGCGGGCGCACGCTAGTTTGTTGTAGAAAAATACGATAACCATGTCTAAGCCGCCACACATTTACATAAAAGTGTTTTCAAGGAATTCGCTAACGATAAGCTGTTCATCGAAAATCGACATGATGTATTATGACTTTCGCCAAAGACTTACCCAGATTTTAATGCGATAGGAAAAAATTAGTCAATCATAAATGGGCACGTGGGGTCTATAAAAGCCGACGTGATGAGTTCCGTCGAAAAATTGGTCAAAGAAAAGGTATCGTCAAACATTAGCGTTGAGTGGAGTAAAATGTGCAGTAATATAAAAAATAGAATGCCAATATTGACATGCATTTGACGATTTCACCGATAAAAGCGATTTTATTTTTATTGTGTTTGATGAAGAAAATGATGGCACATCAATGATTGCGATGCAGTTATAATTTTTTAAATTCATTTAAATATTTTTGTTTTATTTTTGTCATTTTTCCTAGTTAATATTTTTTCCATTTTCAATACAAATTTTTAGTATTTAGATTTTTATATTATTTATCTAATAAAAGGTATAATTCGAATTATTTTGTGTAAGTGTTCCTTTGCCCTGAATCTAATTTTTTTAACATGATTAAAAAATATAGGTGGTAATGTTAAAAATAAAATCAAATATTTTTGCATTTTTACACCATGGTTACCCTATGAGCTTTGGAATCTTTATCTGCATACTGATAGAATGGGCATATGCATCCAGTTATACAACACAGCATGTGGTTTTTACTTCCTTTCTTTTAACTCGTGGCGTCTGCTTGCTTGCCGTCGAAAAACTTTGGATCGATTTTTGACCCTTTTCCCGTGATCCAATCGAGCTGAAACTTGGCATGATCGTGGCGATGATCAAGAAGATCTATCAAATTTTCATTAAAAAAAATTATAGTATAATTTCGGATTTTTAGAAATTTTATTGGTTTTTTCAAATTGGAATCATTAGAAAAGTTTGATTACTAGCAACGCCGGCCCAATAACATCGCGGAATATTTTCTAAATTTGAATTACTCCGTCGGTATACATAATAGGTACTTACTACGAGTGTCGAAAATCTAAAGTGACTGACAAATGTTTTTAGAATTTAATCTTTAAAGTATGAAGTGTCTTATCAAAGCTCAAAACATCTAACATTCTAGAAATATATTAAATTACTGTAAGTTTAGTGTTATGTTATATGTTTTAATTCGTCTTTAATTGTTGTTATATTTTACAAAGAAAGAGAGTATAATAAAAACTTGTTTTTTAGGGGTTAATTTTTACTTCCTTTCTTTTAACTCGTGGCGGCTGCTTGTCTGACGAAAAAACTTTAGATCGATTTTTAACCCTTTTTCCGTGATCCAATCGAGCTGAAACTTTGCAATTAGACTCGTGGCGACGAACAAGAAGATCTATCAAATTTTCGCTAAAAAAATAAAAAATTATAGTATAATTTTGGAATTTTCAAATTTTTTTATGGTTTTTTCATACAAATCAATAAGTTGTATGGAGATTCCGACGCATATGGTAGACACGAAACCCGAAAATGAGAAAGGGAGTATTGTAAAAACTTGGTTTTTATGTATTCCAAAGAACTTTGACTTCTAACGCGTACTACGCGTATAAAAAAATGGGTGCATATACTTATGGATGTACATATAACTGTAACTTATGTTTTTTACGTAACGGTGGTAATTATTTAGATTATCTATTTTAGTTTCCGTATCATGCTAAAGAAGTGTGACTTCTAACGCGTAATGCACTTATAAAAAAAATGGTTGCATGTAGAGCCCGTTCACTTTAGTGTGACTTGCATTAGTATGAGTAACAGTGCATTTACAAAATCTCGCAACATAATTTTTTTGAGTAAATGACAGACGCAAAAATAAATATAAATAATATTTTATTTTCTAAACCTAAAATAAGCAAGGTACAAGGTATAAAAAAAATCATCCCGTTTTCAAAATTATTATGATATAAAAATTGTTATTAAATAAAATGAAAACATTGACTCCATGCTTTTTAAAATAAAATACTCTAAATTGGATCTTTTTTAATATTTGGATTTTTTTATATATTTAAATTTATTAAAAATTAAACTTAAAACATAAACATAAAAATTAATAGTTAATAATTAAACATAAAAATTAATAATTGAATGCAATCGCAAGTATCATTGGAATCAATCATTAATCAAAATATATAGCAATGTAACTACGTAGCAATGTCCGCCATCGACGCTATCAGATGGCTCAAATAATAATGTGATATATTGAAGTATAAGAAGCAAAAAAACATCATTCTCTTTTTAATAATGTCGATCACTAACATTTTCAAGACGCTACTCTAGATAGTGCTGTTCTCACAGCCTTAACTGGCGGCTGAAATATATAATAAAAGTACATCATTATGAGGGGTTACAGCTAGTTTTAAATAAATAATATATGTATAAGCAGGTATTATAATTGAAATGGTTTCAAAACCTTATAATTAATTTTAATCAATAAAATAAACTTTTGTCGTCTATATCAGATTCCGAATCCTCATTTAAATTTATATTAAAGTCTGTGATCACCGAATCGTGATCATGCAGTCACCTTATCTTAAAAAAAAACATTAAATAAAGAATCAACCGCGCCGCGTGACTGCCAGTCCTGCCAGCGTGCTATTAAAGTGGACAATGGAGTAGCTTTAAAAAAAGAATACCACCACACAATTTACGTATTACAGAGGTTATCACTCACACAAATGCAAGTGGCTTTCATAAAATGAACGGACTCTACTTATGCACATGCCAATTTTTTACGTAACGATGATTAATTTAAATTAATAGAGATTTGATGGACGGATAGGCATTTTATCAATCGGGACACCTGCAGTCTGCTTGGCAAAAAGCGATGTCATAATTATTCACATTCATTTTTGGTTTCATACATTTAAAAAAAAATTTAATGAACGATTATCGGCCAAAGGAAGTGAACATTAATTCATTGAGAACGGTGAACAGTTCGTTTATGAACGTGAACGATCATCACTAGTTAGTAGTACAGTAGCCGGCAAACATCTTGAAATTTTACAGCGTAGTGGGGGGAAGTTTGCGCATATACCTTTCCATCAACGAGACCCAAATTTTGTCTTCTGCGCATTCCCCCACTACGCCAAAAAATTTCAAGAAGTTTGCCGGCAACTGTACCAGAGTACCATAAACAAGAATGAACGATCAAATGTAAACAGGGGTGAACTGTTCGTTTATGAAAGTGAACTACATCACTAGTTAGTGCACCATAAATAAGAGTAGGTGCGGTCGGTAAGGTAGATGCCTGCTCGTCCATGTTTATGCCCGCATTGCCCGCCAACCCGCCGTCTCACCGGTGTTTCTAATATAATATCGACTTTTGCTGTGAGTTTTTAGTGTTTATTTCTTAGTTTTATGACGGCCGATGTGATGTGAAAAACGTACATTTGATAATAGGTAATATCTAAATATGCGATAAGCGGCCTGTCTTTGTGCCATGTTTAGATGTTTAGATGATATAGTTGATTCCAAAAATCGATTTTCGAATATTGGCACATATAAAACTGGATTTGTCTTTTTGGATTTATTTGTTATTCTGTTTTACCGCTTCGGATAAAGCTTACGAACCTTTTAGCGAGTTGTTAAAGTCACGTTATTATTTTAGATTAAAACTAATGCCAAAATATATCGCTTTTTAGAACTTCGTATTGGAAACCATTTTGAAAAGTGACCTGTCAAAATTTCGCTAATTTGTTTTTTTAATTACTAATATAATAAGACTCTAGATTACATTCTTTGCTATGCTATAAATGCTATTAAACCATTTAGAACGCGGACATTTCTGCAAGAAATTGCATTTATTTTTGTAAACAATGATTTACGCTGCGCTCGAAGCGCATGCGATCTGTCCGTAGGAAATGAATGTTTATTTTTCGTTGCATACCTATATTGGGGAAGTACATCGTCATAAATCAATCAAGTACAGATGCACCGCTCATTAAGCGCGTCATGCGCAACAGTGGGAATATACTGAAACATCACCATATCGCCGCGACATGGACGTTTCATCCATTTTCTATTGGGATTACTTGTGCTCGCCCGACAGCTGGTGCGAGTTTATCTTTTTCAGCGACACCAAGGGGAATGTCATATTCAGTCCAAAGTTTGTAGGTAAGGAGCATTTGTCTTTTTTTCGCCAATACCACTATCTTGTTTCTTTTAATAAAAATTATACTCTTATTTCCAATGTTGCTTCTTTTTAATAACTCCTCCGAGTCCGTTAATCTCTTCCTGTTATCTGTCCCGAGATTCAACACTGGCCCCTCAAACCATCTGTACTTGCCCCTGTCGGTGTTCCCTGATTTCTCTTGTCCATATTGTCACTTTTTTATTCTAAATGTTATCTGCATTGCGTACCGCCCTTATGCTCCGTGTCCACCTGTGAGATTTTCAATCAAAATAATGAAAATACAAATCTGAAATTTCATTTGAGTTCATTGATGTTCCGTTTGCTGGTTAATTGAATTTATATCTCCCCAGCAACTGTTAAACTTTAACATAACTTTTCATAATTATAATAATAGGCATCCAGCTTTCCGGATGACATTTATACACGCGTGTCGAGTCTCACTGTTAATCTAACACGGTAAAACGGGGTTGGAGTTTTTGTCTCTTTTTATCAATGTCATGACGATCGCTGAGAAATATTTTGTGTCTCATTTCACGGACACGGGTCACCGGGTTAACATCATCCACTTGAGTCTCCGCAGATATGCTTATTACGTTTACTATCTCTGAAAGATTAACTACAGAGCATAAAATCGTACAGAGATGAACTAAACCCCTTCTTTTAGTGGGAATGCGTCGCACCAGAAATATGTTCCTCCTTGTGTATATTTAAGATACATTTATAATCCAGTTAAAATATTAATTCTTACATTAATTAAATTCTCCTGTTAATATTTTTTACAATAGATATTCAGCCGAATTCTGTAAATAGCAATATTGAGAACTTAAGATCTTTATCCCAACACTTTATTAGATGAGAATAAAATTAAAAAATAAACAAGACATAGGTATACATTGGTGTTTGTTGTACTTAAATGACATTTATATATTTTCATGTATCTCTTTCAACGTAAATATCTCTATTTGCAGTTTCCGGTGTCTGCCATGCCTTTAGAAAAATAATTAATTTCTCCAGTGCCTTCTTATCCGGGCGGTCTGGTCTGACAGAACTTCGCTCTGACGCAAACGTAACCTCAATTGTCGTGTTTCAACTAAAATTAATTCTACAGTATTAAAATTACATCTGCTGTATTTAAAGCTTATAGAAAAAAGATTATTTCATATGCACTTATTAATTTCTTCTTCCAGTGTTCTGACGTAAAATCATGGCAAATTTGTCACATATACAATTTGGACATTGTTTAAATATTGTTGGACTCTATTCATATATGACGTTTGACGGATAAATATCGTCATGCACTTCTTTCTCACTCTGACCACACCACTGATGTGTACCTATGTCTCGTTTATTTTATTTTTTCTCGTATATTAAGCGTTTGGATACATTTTAGGAATACGACTGATAACTTTTTAGAATTTCATTCCAAACCGAATCTCTTCAAGTAAAATAGGTCTTTTTGTATTTTTAATAAAGCGCGACTTATTTACTTAGAAATTTATTTACTTTATAAGATGTATTTACTTTGACCACTTCATACATGTTTAAAAATTTATAAGACGTAGTAATTTTTTAACAAGCCAAACGTATTGGAACCAGACTACTTCAAGAAATTTATGTTAGTTCATGTCTATATAAATATAAAATGTAAACTGAAGAGACTGACCCCTAATCTCGGAGATTTCCTCCTTAAGAACAATTGCGTTATATTACTCTGCGTACAAAATGCAATTGACAATGAGTCATATCTCACCTTTACTCAAACCACTTTCGAGACGAGTCTCATCTGTCTACAAGTTCTACGAGGCTCTGGCAATATAGATATATGATTTGTAATTCAGTGCCAGGCTCTTGCGGTATCTAAAACAAATTTTAAAAATGCAGAAATGCCAGGAGCTTTGTACTCGTAACCAAATCAGATAATATTTGTAGCAGCGATGGTCAAACCTTTATTTCAACCAGTTATTCATAGTTATTTGAGATTTGTATCAAAGGTAGTAAGTGAAATATAATTATTTAGTAAGCATGATTTCCAGTCGAATTGCGAAAAATCTATTAATCACACACAAACCTCAAATAACGGTTAATGTGGAACCATTTAAAACACCATTTCTAATGTGTAGGCCCTACCAATTACAGAAAAGGCAGCTTTATTTTACAACTAGGAACAGTGAATATTTTATAAATCTGAATTTAAATACGCAACATTTTTTATTATAAGTATTTTGGCATTGGAATTTTTTTATGCTTCTTATTTCAGGGGGGCACATATTCACAGTTTTCGGAACCGCAATTCCTAGCATTCTTTCACCTAATGGGAGAATTTTATGATAAGTTCCAACTTTTGACTCGAAATCAATTCCATTTAATCAGAGCAGGACCAGCATAATCCGCATCTAAAACAGAGTGGTTCGTAATAGCAAATAAATTGTTAAACTCAAATCAATTTTAAATAAATTTACCATTTTGTTGCATCAGATTATTATCGTGTAAAGCAGTTTGTGCCAAATAAATTGGCTGGTCAGTATTTATGATAATGTAAGACTGGCATATCTCTAGCTAGTACTATTTGTAAGTTATACAAATTATTGCTGTTTTGCAATATCAAATATTTTCTAAATATCTGGAACAACAGTGCCTTAATTTAAATATGACTAAATCGTATATTCCAAAATTACACATATATGTGGGGTATAAAAACAAAGACAACAATATCTAAAAGAAATATTTAATGCACTCATCAAGAATTTTTAATTTATAATGTACTGAATTTGAGGTTGTACAGGATACATACATAGCCTATAAATTTATAGGAAACATGATTTTGGATGGAATAGATATATAAAATCTAGAATCCAGTTCACTTTAAATTAGTAATTCTCGGTGACCATACTCAAAACATTTTTTTAATTTTTTGAATATTGGTGCATTTGCTTTTATACTCCACATATTATGTATACAATATCCAGGTGGTTTGGTTCAGTTAAGTTATAAATAATGTTGAGATAAAAAAATAAAAAAAGTAGAAAACTTCAAATGCGATTTACTCAGAATGACATTTTTTATTGTGGCAGTGTTGTTCTGGAGGTGCGATATTTTATGTTAATGTAATAATGAAGAGTATATTTTCAAATTTGACAACTTGAATTTAGTTGTTGCATTAATGATGATTAAGTTTTATAAAAAAATCATAGCGTTTTAATTTTGATTACGTGTCAACTAACTAACTTACCGTCATGCCATTTCCCGCGGGGATAGGCAGAGAGAATGGAGTGCCACATCCACATTCAGACATCTTCGCATGCAAGCTCGTCGATTGTTAAAGATTGTAACAAGACCATCTTTCAGTATCTGGTTAACCTGGTCATGCCAAGTCTGGCGCTGTCAACACTTGCCATTCTTTCATGACTCATTCTCTCGATATGACCAAACTACCTTAGCGCCCTCTTTATTATTCTATTTCTTTTCAATTATGTTTAGGTGTGTAAAATTAATTATGGCGTGTGCGGACGAGGCTTGTTTCAAAATGTTAAGAATAGCACAGAGTTAAGCGGGAAGCAAACTGTACAATATATATTTCACAGAGTAACATTACAGTTGAATATTCCAAACCGGCAAACGATTATAGACAACCTATTGTATTTTTATTCTATGTTACACTGTCTATTGTATTTTGTTTGCAGAGTAGAATTATCAACTGATACACGCCAATCTTTGCTGTCAAATCTCCAATATGAGAGATCAAAGTCATAAACGTACCTACACCATTGCGTAAAACATTTTGAATACAAATTATTGTTAAAAGAAGCATTTCTAATGCCTATATTTATATTCCTTTGCTATGCTATGGCCGTATTCTGAAAATGGCGATATTTGAATCTTAAGATTATTATCCTAACACTTAATAGACGAGAATAAAAAAAAGAATAAAAATAATAAAAAGAGAATAAAAAAAAATGTTGGTACACGTCGGTGTTAGGTATTCGTCGCACTCAAATAAGGAGAATTGTATATTTTCACATTTCTCTCAAAGCAAATACCTTTATTTGCGGTGTCCAATGTCTGCAATACCTTTAAAAAAGGGATTAATTTCTCCAGTGCCTTCTTATCCGGGCGGTCTGGTCTGACAGAACTTCACTATGACGCAAACGTAACCTCAATTGTCAGGTTTCAAATAAAATTACATCTATAGTATTAAAATTACATCTGCTGTATTTAAAGCTTATAGAAAAAAGATTATTTCATACGAACTTAATAATTTTTTCTTGCACTGCGAAGATGTAAAATTATGGCAAAATTGTCATTGTCGCGTTGGACTCTTATTTATATTTTATCATTTAAACAAATACATAAATATGTAAATACCTTTTACCGTTTTAAGGGATTACCGTCATGTATTTATTTCTCACTTTCTCAAGTAGAAACTGAAAGAAACAAATACCGACATACACCTCTCATTTATTTTTATTCTCGTCTATTAAGTATTGGGATATAGATCTTGTTGTTCTTGCTTTTATTATATAAAATATTGCTATTTTCAGAATATGGTCGGGCATCTCTAAAACTTTGGACTATTGTTAAAGAAACATATAGAGAATACAGAAAAATTCTAGTTCCAATCTAAACTCAATTAAAAAACTATAACCATATATTACCTAATAAAAGCATATCTAAACATACAAACACAGTGGACCCTGAATATTCATCATCAATTCGTTCTCGAGCGATGGATGAATATCAAATGACTTTTTCCCACAGGAATTAACCAAAAATGCTTTAATCCGTTTCCAGCTCTGAATTCTATCTTATTTATTTGTAGAGCTACCTGTCCAACCCTGAAACGCATGCCTGTTGACTGGCCTAGATATCGCAGGTTTGTTTACATTAACAAATCGCTGCGCTTGGAATTATAGGATCTCATACTAGAGTCAATCATGTATCTGCCATAGTATCTGGCGGACCTGCACTGCGCGGCAGTTTCTTCGTTCCTTATTTTACTTTAAAAGTTTTTATTTTATATAGGTCAGACAGACTATTGTTGTAGAGGTCAGACAGAAGGGGTGTCACCTTGTGTTATGACATCAACTAATGTCAATTCTGGTGATTGATGTCCTGATGGTTCACCAGTATTTCTAGATTATTCACAAACACTTGTTTTTCTCAAAGAACTTTCCAATGTTTGTTTGTCCAAACACATTGTGATTGAATGAAATGAAAGGTTGATTAGCTACAGCGTTGTTGGGTGCTATTTCTCAACAAAATTCAGCACTTTGGCCCAATTAGACATTATTACCGCCTGAGACTAACTGACTCAGATTTGAGACCTCCGTACGTTTCACGACAATGTCGTTTTTAATCATGTACAATTTGATAAGGAGTACTATTAAGTTACTAACTTTTTGGACAGGAATGTGTAGGACAAATATCTAGTTTTTGGCATTCATCTAAAAGAAAAAAATCCACAAAAAACGCAACAAAAGAAAGAAAAGATGAAAATCGACATGGACGAATGAATATTGAAGGTACACTGTACTGAAGAATATATTTTCAAGCAATAAATAAATATGACAAAATAACTTTGACAATTTTACACAAAATATTGTAATAGACTTATGTCATTAAACTTCAGGGAAAACACAAATACGCACGCAAAGAAATCTTTATTAAACTGTTTTTAAAATTATCAGAGTTAATCTAATATGAAACAACATTTTGGGACTTGCGGGATTTAAAATGTTGAAGTATGGCGAATTTTAAATTATCGGAGTTAAAATTGATGGCGTTGCGTTTGCGTTTTGAATAAATTATTTGTAAAAAAAATAGCAATTTATGAAAGGATATTGGTTAATATCCTTTCATAAATTGATATCCTTTTATAAATAATAATCTTTTGGCGTATGTTGTGTTGCGATATCTTTAACTATTTCATTATCAATATGGCACGACTCTCACCTATTCTGTTTTCGCTTATCACCTGTTTGTAAAAAAAATCTGTATATTATTTGTATACATTAGAACAAAGTTTTTCTCAGTTGCTCTCCACTACTGTGCACTTTCTTAGGCAATAAATGGATAATGTGTAGAACATGATTTGTGTGACAGATAACTCGTCGCTCTGGATGAGCATGTGACAAAACAGCATGGCCCACGAGCTGATGTACTACACCGAGTATCCTGAACGTCAAAAGTACAGAAAACTCTTTCACAATGCTTTTATGGAACTAAAAGAAGCAAGGTAATCTATTTTGCATCTAATTCTTCATGCTAGGATTTTAAATAAAAAAAAGATTTTTGTTGCCGTTACTTGAGATCTGTGTCGATGATTGGTAACTGTGATTTAATTATTATATAGTACCGATGGTTGCCCGTCGAAATGTGAAAAAAATCTGTTACCAATTATCAATATAATCAGATGCAAATCTCAAATAATGATTATTGTGTAGTCGCTTAAAAAACCATCACTTAGCATTTACTTATTGGTGGTATCCCGATATTGATCTTAGCGCTATCCCTCATATTGTTGTCTGGTATTGTCGCACATGTTTTTTTGCATTACATATTGCGTGTAATTATACTTGAATTCAAAAAATTGTGTTTCACATCAAAAAAGACAACATATGTTGCGCGGAGTGTACAAATATCAAAGCTTTAGCAGATGGAAGAAAAATCACTAAAACTATAGTGAACCCATGACTTCGAAAAAAAAAAAATTATCAGAAGGCACATGTCTTGTGCTGTGTAACAAATGAATAAGTTAATGCACACGGTGACCATTAATTGTATTTTTATAGTTCAAATCGCGCGCAAGTTGACTTTCAGGTTAACACGAAAAGCTCATTCAAGTGCTTGAAGTAGTTCATTAAAATAAACAGAAATTTTTTGTACATAAATGAAAAAGATATTGAATATCTCAATGAATAATCCCTCTCAAATAATCTCTAAAAAGTGTGATATAATTATTATTAAATAAATTTTTTTGTGTTATATATTTATATTTTATATTTCTATATTTCAAGTTTACTTGTGTTTCATTTTATTATGTTTTGTGTTTCACATTAATAGCTGTGGCAAATGTTTCTAGAAGGAGAGTAAAACTTCCGCAAAACAGGCAAAATCTGCAAGAGGAACCTCCAACTATCGTTAGAAACCCCTCACACTTTGGGGTATTCTCTTCTGTCAGGGAAACCATCCTCAACCAATGGAATTCTTACTTCCACACATTGCTGGACACGGGGGACGAAAGTGACTCTGAAGATTCCATCACTCCTCAAGTGCACGTAGAGATCCTGCCACGGGTACGTACATAGAGATGTGCCCGAGAATGAAGATTTATTTATTTTATTTTGATACAATATAGGCATACAAACTTTTTACATTACAAAATGATGTACCAATAACATGCACCACACAATGTCAAAAAAATATTTAAAAACATTGATTTATACAAATCATTCATTATCCTATGTCATAAAACACATTATTTATAGACTGGATGGTGGACGTAGGATGAATTTTGGTATATGTAGGATATGAGAGGTGGACTTTTGTGGAGTTATGTCATTGTTCCATCTGCTGCCGGATAAATATCTGTGTGGAGTCGTTAATTCAATCGATTCTGCAGTGCCGGATACCACGAGGTTTTTAATCAAAGACTGTCATGGGACTCATGGGATATAAATAAAGAAATTTCTGAGGTATCTTTACATGAGAGAGTAAACTGGATATTATCCTTGGCTTTACTCAATCGAGTATGTGTGGGTATGCTTGGCTACAATAGTTTAGAGACTAGAAGGAATATGTATTTTTTATCGATTATGATATGATCGAAAATCCTGAAATTATGCGGAGCATTGGTTTATATGTTCCGTTGTTTATATGTTGCATCGTCTGTGCAGCATAGACAACGCTGTAGTTAACATTCCGATATACAGAACTAACCTTGGATGAGCTATCGCTATGCTGAACAATATCACTTTAGGTATTGATATATTCTATGTATGAAGGGGTTTTCCGAAGCAGGATTCTCCTACAACTTTGACCAGATTTTATATGTTATTTTTAATTAATTAAATATTGTTATTTTAATATGTATACTTTCATAATATGTATGCCTTGAACATTTAGTTTGTATTGTACATATTATTTAATAAATAAATTGAATTGAATCCGAAACGTCAGCCAGAAAGGTCAGATATACTCAGAAGAATATCCCAGAAAACTACATACAGAAGATGAGAACATTTTTAAAAAGTATTAAAGTTTATCTCAAAGAGTAATTTCAGGCAGTCAATATTATTGCGCAATATATTGAAAAAAAAATACTTTGGCAATCATTTAATGTTTTTGTTAAGTTGGAGGAATTTCAGCTATAGTATTGTTTTATTGCTTTATCTCGAAAAGATAATTGAAAACGGTATGGAACTTAACATTTTTTATATGCCTTTCAGCCTATTGATGTATGTAATATACTGTGGTTTTTAATAAGCGAGGCATAACCCAGCACACTTCTGAATAATGAAAAATATAGTGTTTTTAGAGTATCCTCTTTTTTAAATATTATACTTATCCTTAAAATAAACCCAAACATGTAAGTAATAATGTAAAATGCACAGCCTTTTAAATGCTTCTTTCATTTTCAGGTTGTCAACATTGGACTCATTTCTCTGTTTTCTCTGATAAAGGAAGTGGGTACTTCCAATCCCGAAATATGTCGACGGGCATTGTTTTCACTGCTGGACATTCTGGAAGGATACAAGCCAGAAGACCTCACCAAGGAGCCCTCCGAGGTAATTTCTTGTGTTCACTAGTCTAGTTGCGAAGTAATTCTCAACTTAAGTTGTCTGTTTATTGGAACCACAGTTGGAAGATATTTATTTTTATAAAACAGAACTTTCTATGAAAATTTTTTCCATTAAATATAAAAATGTAACAGAAAGCCATAAGTGTTTTTTACGCAAAATATTATTAGTTAACAATTGATTAAGAAATCATTTGTTAGAGTTGGTGTGTGTAAATGGTGATGTGTAGTGTGATGAAGAAGTCCCACCAGCCAAGGAATCTTCCGGTATTCATGTGTGTGTTATGATGTATGTAGGGATGTAGGGTAATGAGTGGCAAGCAAATAGGAAAGGCAAAGGTAGTGTATTGAAACTCTTTGGTATGGAAAATTTCCTAGGAATTAACATATAGCAGAAAATAAATAAAAACTCGGAAACTCATTTTATAACATTATACATTATCTGAGGACTCCTTGGGAAAGACAATGAATGTCACTTTTTTTGTGAAAAGGACCTTATAATGCCATCTGTTGGCTTTTTGGAGTATTATTTTATAGAAAAAATCAGAATCGGGTAAAACCATCGTGGTCCGCTGTAATAGTTAAATTTATATCTGTTTATCCAACGCAGGAAACAGGAATAACCGCCCACCGAATGTCAAAGAACGTTGTTGTCAATTTGACAGTACATACATTTAATATACGTACATACACAGAATATGCTTGTTTAATAATAAGTTGATTCAATATTTATATAAAAAGAGTATTAGTGAAAGAAATATCGACTTTGAAACTATAAAAAACTGTTTTTCTCTAAATAAACATTTCTTGACATTCATTGTTTTTCCCGAGGAGTCTTCATCTTATATCTATAGATAAGGTAAGGCATCATATTTCAGCTGCTAGACATGTTTATAAATATGATTTTGGCTGTAACAGGTAGCAGGTGACAAGAGTGAATTCAAAACTCACGGTTATTACACTCTGGTTTATTTTGGATGATTTGAGATTTATGTGGTGCGTTTTAAATATACATGTTACAATTTAGTTGAAATTATAAAGCTAGATATGTATAAATGGTTCTATGGCCAAAGAAGGAATGCTGTAGATGAACGGTGTGAGATATGTACTGCCCGCACTTAAAGCTTTGTACTTTCCTTTGTCCTGTACTTGGTAAGACCTCTGATTTGGTGATTTTGTGCGACAAATATTATCAAATGTCCCCATATAGGTGCTGGACCGGCTGTTCATGATGCTGCTGCAGCTCAGCAGCGGCTCCGCCCCGGGCGCTTCAGATTCGGACGATGGGCGCCACATTTCCGCTGTCGCCAGCTCCTGCCTCCTGTCCCTGGCCATCACGCGCAGTCACACCACTCAACTGCTGGCCGCCATCACAAGCATGATCATGTGCGAGGAGGCTTTATCCAATCAGAGCATTATCGTTAGTTATTCTTTCATTACCAAGTACCTTTTCATAGTATATCAAAAGGCTCATATTCATAACTTTGGGAAAGTATTATCTGTAGTCATAGTAATTTTAAAAAAAAATTTTGAAAATAAAAAACAAATGTATCAAATTTTTTAAGATAAACTTTCAACTGATTTCTTAAATTATATTTTCACTAGGTACTGTAAGATCACAGAACTTTCTTCCAAACTACAATATTATATTTAATTGGGTCTAATTAATTTTTAATGGACAAATAATGCCAATATGTTTTTTAATTATTATTTTTAAACTGGCACCGTTTTAATATAATCAGATTATACTTTATTATATAATTATATCTTATACAGGGTGTAAAAGAGCTAGCTCACAATACTTTACAGGTAGATTCCTGCCTAAATTATGGGTCCAAAATGTCCAACGTCGATGTCCTAATATAAATAGTTGTGGAGATTTGATTTCAATGTTTGAATTTTTTTATCAATGATTCTGGGATATCTTTTGTAAAACCATAGACTAGTCCAGAACTATATATTTTTGATGTGTGGCCACATTTGTTGTGGATGTTGACATTGAGACTTTGAATTGGGAAATATATTAAGTAACGGATTGATTGAAATAATAATTAATTCTATTCATTCTAATGAATAATATATTCTATATTGTTCTGATGAAATAATAATTAATACTATTCAGTCAAATAAATCACTAACTCTAAATTGATATTTTGTATTCAATTTGTTTGAATTTTTATAGGTTCCTAAGATCATGATAACTTTCCAAAGATTAGTCCAGAACTACATACTCGGGACTTCATCATTCCGATACTGGCTCAGCACAGGAGTGACCAACGAAAACCGGATATTTGGTTTCAAAGTTCCCGCGCCGACCGGTTCCAAACGAGAATCCAAATTGATTGTGCACTGTCTCGTGTCAGATGGAAGTTTTTTGTATGTACACTGTTCTATCGGACTGATGAAAATTGGAACTGGTTATGGAGGAACCATCAAAGCTTACTTGTACAAACATAATGCACAAACGTTCCGGAACAATTCCAATATTTACATTGTGTACCACAGGGTAAGCTAACAGTGATTTGTTATTGTTCAGTTATTGTTTATGTCTTATCTGTACTGCGTCTATGTCTATGTCTTGTTCTATATCTTTTATCTGTACATATTGAATATATACCTTATCTTTTCAGAATATGTTATACGCGAGGACTGTTGATAATGCCATTTGGTATGTGATTGATAAACGTAACTTGACTGCAGAAGTGATCACTCTTGATTGGAAGAATATTAATACTAAGAATATTAACATATTTTCTGACACCCATCATATTGGTCTAATCTCTACTACGGAAGAGGTAGGAAAACATTAATGATACTGGTAATAATTACTAATCACAGTGAAACCTCGTTCATTCCGAATTCAAGGGATATCACGAAATTAGTAAAAAATCCTGAATAATAGTGTTAATTTTGTTAAAAAATATATTTTCAAAATGAATACCATTATGAGAACTTCTGGTATCGACTTATTTCACAATTATCGGCATACGATGGTGGATGGTATCCATCAATTTGAAAATTACCAATTTGTGGTATATGCTAATATGGAGCTATTTAGAATTTGCAAACATGCGCCGGCTGCTAATATTGATCTATTTGACAATTGAGCCCTTACCCGGAAAAACGTTGTATCCAACACAAATGTCAATTTTGAGTTATTGATGAAGTTATGTTAGGTATGTTATTATGCATCGTTTAAGGTAAATAATATGTCAAGAAAAAAATATTTAGGCTTCTGGTTGCATTTTAAAATTATTGGTTTGTGGAATAACGTTGTATAGTGTTTCTCAAAATGGCGTCGCCGAGCGTCAATATCGTGGAGCGTGGTTTAATTCACATGAATAAAGGGAGAAAACGAACATCTAATGTTCTAAATTGGAAAGATATCAAAGCCAATAAGTTGAAGGATGCAGGAAAGGAGTTTTTATCCAGAAAAAATATTATCAAACCTGCAATTGACCCGCCAGAACATGTTTGTGGAATAACGTTGTATACGATTTGGCAGTTCTGATTGATATTGTGATTTCATATGTGACAATATTATTTTGTCGAACGTTAACCGATTTTACTCAATTGATTTATCCATATTGATATTTGAAATGCTTTTTGATAATAATGCTGGCTTTATTGTGCTCTTTATATCGTAACTTAATATAACACCGATACAAAAAGTTTATTTAATTCCTCATTCTTTTTCGCAGGGTCGAGTTTGTGCCAAAAATGTTTAAATCCGGGATGTTTTCTCCATTTTAATATCAAGATAAATATTTAATCAGTATTTAGGTTACTGAATTACAATGAAAAAGTAATCATCTCGTCTTGTGTATTAAAAAATTGAATGTCCGACGCCATATTCAGCAAACAGACGGAGATATGTAATAGTATGTACGAGAGACTTATCGTTCCGTAAAAGCTCTTTACGTACTAATGATCTCATCACAATCAGAGCTCAAACCTTCCACAAAGAATTAGAATCATGGACCTCCTATAGT
This sequence comes from Agrypnia vestita, assembly GCA_016648135.1. Lineage (NCBI taxonomy): Eukaryota > Metazoa > Arthropoda > Insecta > Trichoptera > Phryganeidae > Agrypnia > Agrypnia vestita. The sequence goes on from JADDOH010015639.1 coordinate 23,429, forward strand.
TTTCTACCAACTATTTGTGGAAGGAGGGCAAGATTGGCTACCGTTTGGAAAAAAATCATGCAGTTAGGGAGCCTGAAACTAACTTCAATGTATTCCAATCTACTACCAATAAGACTGTTAAGCTCAAGGACCTCGATGACATTTGTGAATTCATGTCAGATGAGCACATGCTGCTTTTAAAAGGCATTATCAAGTAAAGCAAAATAAAAAAATCCATTTTGCGGAATAACTTTGTGAAAATTTCATATACAACGTTTTTCCACTGATTCAGCATGTTTTTTTTACAATATATTCAAATTTAATTGACTTTTCCCCCTATTTTATATTGAGATTAGTTAAGAATTATATGTTTGTTATATTTAAAATATAAAATGTAATAAATTGTAACTGGTATCGTTTTTTCAATTTTTCTCGGAATGAGAGTATTGTTGGATACAACGTTATTCCGGGCAAGGGCTCAATTATTGACAAGAGTACTGGCAGAAATTGAGACATAAAGGAAGTTCTCACACATGAGTGGAGTCAGGCATGCGGTGTGTCGGCACACACAACACACAAGTTCTATAGGTGCTGCGCGACTATATGCCGGGTGTTTTACCAATTCTGTATGACTTCAAAAAAAAAAAACGTATTGCTTTATGTTGCACGGGATTATCTTAAACTACAAATTGCAGGATTTTAGAGTTAATTTTAGATCTTGTGTGTTTTAAAAATAATTCATTATTGGGAATTGTCGAGTTTTACTAGTGTGAGTATGGGAACAACTTGCAAAAAAATATTAACATATAATTTTACTCCATTTAGTATTGTCTGCATTCACTTTTTTTGAAAAGTGCAGTTTATCTTGGCTGTACATCAAACGACATAATACTTAAAATAATATTCTTGTTATTTGTTCTGTTGTCTTTATACATTTGTAGAGTGAGATTCAGATAAAATAAGTGTATAATGTGTGCAGGACGGACTGGTTTTGAAGCTGTGTGAACTGCGTGATGACGGCGAAGGGGGGCGGCGAGAGGTGCTCCTGGTGCGGAAGGTGCTGCTTAGCCTGTGGCAGCGTTCCTGTTACAGCCTGGGTGGCGCCGAGGGGCCCGGCCCGACACTCGTAGAGCCGGAACCAGTAATAGATGACGAACCCATGTCAGTCGTGGCCGGACAGGATTTCAGCCTCATTCGGATGGCATCCGGCAAAGTAAGTTCTTCATCAATCTGCTATTGCATTTTCCTCAAAAATTATCTACCAACTTAACAAAAGCAATATAGTTATAGTAAACAAATAGTTTTCTAAAGTACACTGTGGATTCAATCATATTGGTGGTCATTTATATTTATAAAAACATTAATGTATTCATCTAAACACTAACAAATTGAATGATCGATTAAGGTTAGACTTCTATTTTCCAAATCTCGATGTATGATGTCATTGGATCGTGATCTTTCAAGATGAGAACGAGACGTTAATAAACCTAATATCAGATAAACATTGCACTAGCGCGTATATTTCCGTATCGTTCCAAGGAAAAGAGACATCCATACAAAGTGCCAATGCTAAAATACACGGAAACACCTGAGAGCAGCTTGTGTATTTTTTGTCCGAATTCTGAATGTTTTAAGTCTAGAATTTTAAAAAAGAGTATTTATATTTCTCCAATAATTTATGTATTGTAATAAAAACAGTAAACAACCAACGTATGTTACATTACATCACATAAGTACGTTTAGGTATTATTTTGGCTAAAATTTTTGAATTTTAGCATCTCTGGTTAACATTTTGGCATTCAAGGCATAATACATCACACTTGCCCTTCATTAACTATTGTAATTATGCCGTACTGACAGGTTTTCTACAATGGAAAAGCTTCAGCCGCAGCCTTCAAGACTAATTGGCATCACGTGGGCAAGTGGCGGCAGCTGGTGATGGGTAAGGGGCAGCGTGTGGCCGAGCTGGCCGTAGGGCACGAGGGGCAGCATGCAGTACTACTCACCGAAGATGGACAGCCACTGTTCTCAGGGCTGGCGCGGCGCGGTGAGGATGGTGAGCCACTCAAGGCACGCCGACAGCCTAAACCTGTGAGGAACAAGAAATTCCCTAAGGTACATTATTCATTTTTTCAATTTGAACTTAAGCAGAGTTGATAAAAAGCTGTCGCACCACATCTAATATTTTCTTCTGTAATAACAATTTCAAATGCTTAGCAAACATTGATTATAAATTAATATTTGGGGTCAAATTGACAAGAAAGTCAAAGGAATCTAACGTGATACCGTAAGCATAAATAATGCAAACGTTATTTATTTATTTATTTATTCATACGCCAATCGGCTATATACATTGATTTTACAAAAATAATAGACTTAAATGAATGGATTAGGAAAATTGCACATATATAAAAAAACAATACTAGCATAGTAACAACATGGTATAATCATATAGGGTTGAGGGTAATTTTAATACTGTGATAACAATCTTTTTGCCGCTGATGAGAATGAGACGTATGATTCATCGAAGAAGTTGATATCAACACAGTGGCTATTCACCAGATTGGCAATCCTATTTCTTGGGCCATTGTACACGTAACTTTTTGTGGATTTAGTGGTTTCTAACAATCTACGCACTCTTAGATCCGGCCTAGCAGTGATAATGCCAAATTGTTCCAGGATCTCGGGCGAGTCTATCTGTCCGTTGACAGATTTGTAGAAGAAGGTCAGATCAGACAATTGTCTTCGAGTGATTAGTTTGCTGATTCTAAATCTGTTATATACGGTCTCAATATCTCCTGGTGATCGTGTACGATAGGCGATGCATTTACATAGTTTGCGTTGTATTCTTTCGAGCTGATTGATTAGTTTATTGGTATACGGCGACCAAATGACAGAACAGTATTCTAAAATCGGTCTCACAAGACTGTCGAATAGTCGTACCAGCGTGTAGACATTGCTGAAGTCCTTCCCAGCTCTAATGATGTAACCAAGAGTCTTGAAAGCTTGTGACGCAACTTTCTCCACGTGGCTTGAGAAATTCAGTTTATGGTCCACAATAACGCCAAGGTCCTTTGCCGAGGTGACTATCGGGAGATGATGTCCATCAATGAGATAATTAGCCTGATATTGATTTCGTGATCTAGAGAATGACATTACTGAGCATTTACCGATATTTAACATTAGTTTGTTTTTAGTACACCACCTGTGGAGTTCATTGAGATCGTGCTGAAGAATTTCTAAGTCTTGGTCATTCATGATTCTTCTGAAAATTTTCATGTCATCTGCATATAGTAGGTAATCGGATAGTAAATTGTCTGCGATGTCATTGATGAAAATATTAAAGAGAATCGGACCAAGATGTGACCCTTGAGGGACACCAGAGCATACTTCATACTCTTCAGAGATAAATCCATTAACTCTGACTTGTAGGAATCTGCCAGTTAGATACGAATGGAACCACTCTAATGCTGTGCCTCTCACACCATACAGACCGAGCTTGTCAATCAGGATTCCGTGGTCTACCATGTCGAAAGCCTTACTGAAATCTGTGTAGATAGCATGTACATCCACCCCCTGGTTCAGAGCATTGAGTATGTAGTTAATGTATAGATACAGATTCGTTGTTGTAGATCTGCCACCGAAGAAGCCATGCTGCTTTGTAGTAATTATATTTTTGAATGCAAATGTAAGTTGAGGAAGAATTAGTTTCTCGAAAAGCTTTGACATGGCAACTTGTATACATATCGGGCGGTAGTTAGTTACCTCAGACCTAGTACCAGATTTGTGAATTGGGCTTATGAACGAGAGTTTCCATGCCGAGGGAAAGACTCCAAGCTGTAGTGATTTGCTGAATATATGCGTTATGGGCTCGCAGAGACCAGCTGCACAATTCCTTAGGAAGAGATTCGGTATACCGTCGGGCCCAGATCCTTTGCTGACGTTCAGGCTCGTTAGCTGGTTAAAGACGTTATCAAAGGTGACGCTAAATTCCGATAAGTTAGCATCTTTGACGCTTCGAGTACTAGTATTATGGTCCGCTGGGGTAGCGTTGTTAATAGTATAGATACTCCTGAATGATGCAAAGAGGTTACTTATTTCACCACCATTAACAGCTGTTTTCTCATTCCAAGACATTTCAAATGGAATGTCAAGGTTATTATGACGCTTGTTTTTCACAAATTTCCAGAACTGGCTAGCATCGGTCTCCATCAGGGACTCCATCCTGGTAACATAGTTCCTGTAGCAGTTGGCACTGAGTTTTTTGCACTCCAATCTCAGCTTCTTGAATCGGATATATGCTGGTTTTGTGTGTGTTCTCTTGTAGTGCGCGTGTGCCTCTTTTTTTTGCCTAACTTTATTTATGAGTTCTTTTGAGAACCAACACGGGTAGTCGCTGGTTTTCTTTGAGAAGACTGGAACATGGTACTCAATGCATTCATTGATTTTCTTATAAAACCACTTAACTTTATCATCAACGGTGTCAATCATATATAACTCAATCCAGTTGGTCCTAAGGAAGAATCTGTTGATTGCTATGCATGCTCATGCAGTAGATGAGATCTCAAATTGGGTGCATCAAGTTATTCATTACGATATGTTGAGATGCCACGTGATTGGTTTGTTAAAAAACAGCTTTATACTCTGTTAAATTTTTTATTTCTACGACCGGGTAACATTTGTGCTATAATATTTGATAAAATGAAATTAAACAACTTGATAGTTATTGTGCCAATAAGCGAATGTTTTCAAAAATCACAGGTTATATAGACAATGGATATAGAGGGCGCTACTTGTATATTTGATGTTACTAACAATATTGATGGCCAAAAATGAAACAACAATGTCACAATGTATTGTTTCAAAATGGCATCGAATTAAATTTATCAATAAGAATAACAATGCCCTGTGTATATGAAATGGAATAATGGACTCTCACTGAAATAATGCTAAAGCAACTTGAGGCATGTGAGATGAGTATCTGCAGAAGTCTTCTAAAAATAAACCTGATTGATAGGGTTACAAATGACAATGTAATAATCTGGATACGAAGGGAAAAGAAAAAAAACAGAATTTTGGTAAGGTCGTGAGACATGAAGAGCAGTATCAGATTCTGCGTTTCATCATTCGAGGCATAATTGTGAGCAGAAGAGGTCCCGGAAGACACAGAACATCCTGGCTGAAGAATCTTGAGGCAATTACTTCGAAAATACACTGTTTGCTGCTGCAAGCAAGATAATGATTGCCAACATCTTCACTATCGTTCAATAACCAGATAAGCCCTAGAAGATGAAATATTGTTTAAATGTTTACGTAGAATTACTATTCTTACACATTTTTTATATACTACTATATAGAAACACTAATGGTTTGATTGATTACCTCGGGGCCAAATTTTAATGTCAATATTATTTTTGGTGAATTAATAAGAATTAATACTGAATTAATAGTGATTAATAATAATTAATACTGATTAATAATAATTAATACTCTCTTTCAGCTTGACCACGAAATCATCATCACAGTGGCCTGTAATTATGGCTCTTCAGCCTTAGTGAGTAAAAAAGGACATCTTTACATGTTCGGAAAGGATACCCAACATTCAGACGGCACGGGATTGGTCAAAGGATTGCAACATGTCGTAATTACAAAGGTAATGTAAAACCTTTCATAGTTAAGCTAAAATATTAGTCAATGACTTAATGTCTGATTTGCGATTATTATTGACAGAACTCTTATTGACATTTTAGGTAGCCTTGGGGAAGGCACATGCGGTGGTAGTCACTCGCGATGGAATAGTTTACACATTCGGCATCAACAATAAAGGCCAGTGCGGGAGGTTCTCTGCGCAATCACGTAAGTTTCTTTCAACAAAAATGTATATGTCAGAGAGTGGATCTGTTGATAACACTTAAAGCCATGTATTCACTAGGGGACAAATTGTCCCTCAACAGCACGCGCGGCATAGAGTCTACGTGACGTTGCAACATCGTGCACTGTTTCGTGATGTCGCACAACATAGCGCGGCATTTCTATGTGCCGTGACAACGTTGCCATGCGCACGGTAGCCGAGCGAGCTCACTGCAACATTACGCGGAGCGTCAGTACCACGTGGTATGTTTACAAGTGCATATGCATGCGCTGTATCTATCAAGATGACAATGTGGGGGAACGAAATTGTTCTTGAACTCATCGAGCTGTATCGATCGAAGATCGCATAGAATGTCCGTCCTTCTTTCTCTTTGCAGTAAATAATTTCGCATTCTCCTCTTACGTTTCGATAAACTCATTAACATAAACAGATACGCAGTTGACATCATAACCTCATAGGGCGACATTTCCGTGACGTGTGGAAAACAATAATTATTTGCAAAAAGGACCTTGTTTTTAATAATATTCAATTTACTACAGTAAAACCTCGTTAATTTGAAATTGCGACCCAAAAAAACATTTCGAATTGCGCGGAACCCCGTTTTCGCCAAATGAGATACTGCAGCTGTCATCATAACCTCATCGGATGACATTTCCGCGACAAGATATGCGAGTCCCGGTGTGTACACGTCAAATGACCGCGTCATTGTCCCCGAAACATGAGCGTAGATGTTGATGCGACATGCCGAGCGGAATGTTTCGCGATTTGTCCCCTAGTGAATACATGGCTTAACTCCGACACACTAAAGATCATGCAACACACATAAACATCACATATTATTTCGACATGGTATTGCTAGCCAACACTTAACTACAACATCAGCCCTGATGATGGACCTGCAATGGGATCCAAAACGTCGGCCAGAAAAGTCGTAAAAACATAATACCCTAGAAGACACAAACCAGAAGCTTCTGAGTGGCATTCATGAACATTCTTGATCTGGTGATGTTTGTTTTGCCAAATTTTCTTTGAATTTCTTAAAATTTTCAAGTTTCTCTTACGCTGATCAGGTCAATTTTATCCTGTGATCTTTTAAAATAATCACCAGGTGCATTGTATTACAATATATTCCCGATTATGCGATAATCAATTTCCTGGTTAATAAAAGAGCATTGAAAAATTTGCTTTCAATATACAAAACTTACCAAAATCATTCCTACTGTCCGAAAGTCTATTTCTATATGTTATATCCAAACATTTCTATATGTTGAGTACAAGAGAGTACAAGAAAGTAAGGAAAATGGGAGGGAATGTGAAAGACCCGTCCATATTCCAAATTTTCCCCTGGTCTCTGCTGCTTCCATAAATGGACCATATTATAGATTGTTCATATACAGTGTCTCATAGCTAGTAGCAAAAACTTTACATGTAGGTTCCTAGGCCTAAGTGGAGACCTCGATGAGTTGAAAATGTTCAAGCACCCATGATCTAATATCAATAGTTATGGAGATATGCAATGTCAAAATTTGCATTTTTTTTTCCTATATTTCTGACATATTTTTTGCAAAAAGTTGAACTATCATTACAGTAAATTATATTGATTAAGAAAAATTCATTCACTTTAATACAAGTCAAATAAAATTATGAAAACTTGCAAAAATTGAAAATAGAATTTTTCACAATATCGATTTGCACTGTTCCGATTCTGAAGTCGGGGTCCAACTAGACGCTATGCGGTGAAGGGAGAGAGGGAATAGAGAAATAACATTGTTCACTGTACTCGCATAAGTTCTAAACACTAAATGCTAGAAACTTAGAGGTGAATTCTCATGCAGCTGGTTTATCACTACTTAATTTTTTATCTTGAACGGTAATTTGTCAGATGCTATGTTATTTTTAAACCACATTAACCTTTCAGAAGATGCGATAAAATTTGTGGGATGTCAAGAAACATTTCAGTCATAAATTATGCACTCTGTTGTAAAGAAACGACAACGACAACTGGACTCAAATAATTCTCATAAAGCACTGCAATAAAGTAAACCACATAACTCAAGCCAAAACAAAAACAGGACAATCACGACCAATTTGTAATAGATTAAAATTATACAATGACCTAACACAATAGACTTAACAATTGACTACCTACAATTTCAAAATAGAAGTGACAAAAATGCTAAAACTCAACTAAATATAACAAATGACTTTGTGTCATTATTATTATTATTATGTAAAATTTTATCCATAGATCTTCAGGTTTTTAAATAAATAAATGTTTTCAGAGATTACTTTTCGGACAAGGCGGACAGTTGATTTTTTCAATTCCAAGTGTTAGCTGTTACGAACAATGTAGAACAATTTTGTTTAAAAAAAAATTTCTTCAGTGACTTTCAAAATTTGTCACGGTTAATCCGCACTTTCAGATCCCAGATAATCGATCTCACCAGGATCTGAAAGTGCGGATAAGAAGTGAAAGATAAATAAGAATTTGAATTCAATTATTTTATTCAAGTTAAGCACCTGAGCTTGCTTGTGTGTAAAAACCTCGCTTTCCATGAGTATGTACAGTAATCATTTAGCCCTTGAGGGTAATATATGAATGTGCTTCTTTCCTTACAGGACACACAAAAGTGTGCGCTGCCGACATGCACAAATGGAAGCAGGACCTGTGCATGATCTGCACACAGTGCCTCAAGTGCACGGGCTTCTTGGGGAAATGCCAGAGCCAGCAGACCAAGCTGGAGCCAGGCCAGTAAGTATCGCTTTGTCCATCCACTTTTTCTGTCTAGTTTCCCACTATTGTTGGTAAATGTTCAAAATATTTGTCACAGGGTGTGCGGTTGCGGAGAGGGAGACAGCGGGTGCGAGGTGTGCGGCACTTGCAGATCTTGCGCCGACCAGCTGTGCGGTCCTTCTACTTCCAAGGATAACTACGGCAAGTCCTAGATCATTTTTCTCACGTATACAGGGTGTCTCCTAGCCACAGCTAAAACTTTGGGAGAGTCTTCCTCATTAAACTTTGAATAGGAAATATTCTTTACATTTTGGGTGAAATGTCGACAGTTACGGAGATAAGCAAATGCAAGTTTGCAATTTCTTTTGAATGTTTTTAACTTATTTTCTGTAAAAAGTTAAGCTATCACTAGTAACTTATACGAAATATTTAAAATTCATTTGCTTTGTTACAAGTCAAATAAAATGATAAATGTTTTTGTAATTTTATTTAACTCATTTTGAAGCAAATGAATTTTAAATATCCCATATAAGTTAGTGTAGTGATAGTTCAACGTTTTGCAGAAAACAGTAAAAAATATTGAAATAAAATTGCAAACTTTGATGTTGTTTATCTCCATAAGTGTTGACATTTCACCCACATTATAATTAATATTTTCTATTCAAGATGTAATGGGGAATATTTCCTCGAAGTTTTTGCTATTAGCTATGAGACATCATGATTATTTTTTATCAATTTGAATGTCAACCATGAATTTGCAAATAATTTTTATTTTATTTTACAAACAATTTTTTATTTTATTTATGGTAGTCACTTCTAACTTACATCGTCTTTACTCACTGCACTTTTCAGGTCCCCAAAGCCCCGCAGATGTATCCTTGAGGAAGGGCCACAGAAAGGGCAGTGCGCAGATGTACAATCCCGGGGCAGGACGGCAGCTGTTTGCGGATGCCAAGAAAACTCTGGAGGAGGCAGTGGATGGGGAAAGGGAATCGGCACACAGAGTAACCTGCTTACCACCTGCCCCCGTGGATTTGGGAGGCGCTAAGGCCGTGCAGGTGGCTTGTGGGCTGCATCACACGGTGCTGCTGGCAAGCTCTGGGGAGGTGTACACCTTCGGATCAAATCAGCACGGGCAGCTGGGCGCTGGAGATGTGGCACCCCGGACCGGTGTGGTGAGGGTCAGGGTGCCCCCGTGCATCCAGGTGGCCGCAGGTTCCAATCATACCGTGCTACTTACGCATAGTGGAGAGGTCTTCACCATGGGCTGCAATAATGTGAGTTTTGTTTTAATAATAATAAAAAATTTAATAATACGTTTTGTTTTAATATACTCGAGCCATCTTAAGATGGCATTTTTGACAGATCGTAATAGTGTTGTGTCACACCTAAAATCATTAACGAAATAATTCAGTCGAAAAAATTTTCAAGAATTAATTCACATTTAATTTGGTTAAAAATAGTAAACATGATTTTACGAGATTCTAAGTTATACCATTAGATAGATCTCAACCAAGCGCATCCTTTGGTGATATTTTCAAGTATGTCAGATAAATATTAATTGCGTAATAGGCATCCAAAGTGGGCCGCAACAAACTAAGTGCGCCCGCGCAATTTCCCATAGTAAAAACATATCATTCTCATAGATGTTCACATGAGGAACACGATTAAAAATGTTT
>JADDOH010015641.1:0-50960 GCA_016648135.1 Agrypnia vestita
TGCTGGTGTCGTTCACTACAGCTTTCTTAAATCTGGCCAGACGATTACGGCAGATGTCTATTGTCAGCAACTGCAAACCATGATGGAAAAGCTAGCTGCTAAATAACCGAGGCTGGTTAATCGCTCTAGGCCACTGCTGCTTCATGATAACGCTAGACCACACACTGCACAACAGACGGCTACCAAATTAGAGGAGCTTTAATTGGAATGTCTAAGACATCCACCGTACTCTCCGGACCTTGCACCAACAGATTACCATTTTTTTCGAAATTTGGATAACTTCTTGCAAAGGAAAAAATTCAACTCCGATGGGACAGTCCAAACCGCCTTCAAAGATTTTATTGATTCCCGTCCGAATGGTTTTTTTAGTAAAGGGATCGATGAACTACCTATGAGATGGTAAAAGTGCATAGATAGCAATGGTACATACTTTGATTAAATAAATATATTATAATAAAAAAAATCGGCTTTATGTTCCTCCCATACTAAACGCCAATTTCATATGTAAGGACCTAATATTACAGTAAAACATTGTTTTTTTTACATTACTTATTTTTATTAAAACTATTACTAAAATGAAATTAAACTTTTAAACCTTATTAATATGTGTATATAAAAAAAATGCGATAAAATACTGTAACGAGATTCAAAAACGATAAGAACTGCACATAATCGAGCATTTCCGAAGCAGTCTGGATGTTTTGGACAGTTTTAGAACGATCTGAAATAAGCGAAATTATACAAACTATACCAGAAGTTTCGAGAGAATCATGTCGTGAAAAATGCACAGTAGCGCACGCGACGAGCTAGACGTTATTAGACAGCTAGTGAAAACCACGGATAAGCGAACATAACCAGCCAGCGAATAATGAGTACCTTCATGCGAAATATTCTAGTAGCGAACCTGTGCGATAGAAACGGCGTGAATATAATGTCCAGAGACAAGTGGAATATTCTCGAGTGAAAATAAGTGCCAATCGCTAAATAGTGTTCAAGTTAAGTTTGCGCCCATTGACTATGCATATTAAATTGTTTAATTTGGATTCCACCGTCGGCGTCGTGAACCCGTAACAACAAGAGGTCCAATTACTGTTATATAACTATAATACGTGTCCAAAGCTCTCATAGTACGTTGAAAGAATATATGTTGTTTTTTGGTATTATATTATTTTAAATAAAGACTGAATAATGTACTCCAAAAAAAAAGTGATTTAGGCAGAAGCACGCAATACATGAGAACAGAAAATTCGCTATATATTTTTATTTTTTCACCATAAGAGCTCTAATATGTATTCAGAATTTAACCATTAAAGTACCCTAATATTCCTACACAAAGATAAACAAATGATTTATTTATTATTTGAACAAATAAATTATAGAAATGTGACCGGAATTTCTACATTATTTGCCCAAATAATATTGCCTTCGGGATTGCGCACAGCCCCTAGTTTTAGAATTATAGCAATGAAAAGTTATATACTGCCGAGTGTATTTTGCTATTATCATTACCATTGTTTACTTTGTACCGTTATTATGTCTCATTTGTTAGTGCGTCTTTTGTCCAAGTCTGATATCAAACAATATATTTTTTAAGTGTTAAAAGATAAAATAAAAATTTTTGAGTACAATCGAAATACACAAAAGGAAAAATTTTATAGACATAAAAAAAAACTTAAACACTTTATTTATTCCACAGATAATCTTATTGAATCAACATGTTTCAGGAGTTAAGGTCCTTTCTTCAGGACAAGTACGACCAGATTAATCAATTATTGCAGAATGGCCCTGTCAGAAGCTTCAACAACTGAAGAGCGTGCATGAGAAGATGTGTGAAAGTGGACGAAGCAAAAGTAGTGTGTCAGGACAGAAGAGTGCGTCATCCTATCTTCTCTGGCTGCCCCTCTGGAAAACGGCACGATGGTTAGTCACTTAGTGCAGCATGCACTTATAATAATAATAATAAATGCACATTAGAAAAATATAAAAAAATAGACAGTCAAAAAGGCGTTGGCAACGAAAAAAAGATTAAATTATTATAAAAAATAATATCATACGGCTGGTACACATGAAAACAAGCTGTGGTCAATATGCAAAAGCCGGAAATTGCGGATTATGTTAGGAGCGGCTAATGAAAGGTATGTATGGAATTTTTTTATAGGGTTACACCACCTTTAGGTATTAAAAATACATTCAATTAAATGAAAATATTCTACATAACTATTGCAGGTATAATTTTTTTTACAACCATTATTTACCGGATATTATTTTTAAAATTCTGTAATGGCTGTAATGGCAGAGTTTTGCGCTATCCCGCAAAAGTCCTCGATATAACTTTGATTTCTTGTGAAAATGAAATAAGTTTGAAAATTATAAAGTAAAAAATTCACAATTAGCAAACGGCGCATCTTATGAAAAAAATCTTACATTATGTGTTTAGTTATTAGCAAGATGTATGGAAAATTTGAACAAAATCTATATATTCAAGAACACATTCATATCTGTGAAGTTGTAATTTTTCAGAACAAAGTTCTGTGAAATATTTAATAACCAAATTAATTAATCAATTAGAAAGACATACAGAAAAATCTAATTCACGAAAAAATATTAGGTTACTACTGGGATTCGAACCCAGGTCACCTCCTTTCCGGGGCCGGTGCTCTGACCACTAAGCTATAGCAACCCTCTATGTTTCCGTGAATATATCGACCTTATATGTAGTTATTATTTTTATTAATTGATTAATTTTTATTTTTGTCCATAGAGCAATCCACTTTTTTGATACGGTAGTTGAAATTACTTTGCAATGCCACCGCTAGATGGACGTAGTAACCTAATATTTTTTCGTGAATTAGATTTTTCTGTATGTCTTTCTAATTGATTAATTAATTTGGTTACAAAATCTATTTATAAAATAAAAATAAAATTGAAAAATGTAATTATTTTGATGGATTGCTCTCACGGCGCAGTGTTATCGCTGCGGCGTCTTCAAAGGACTTTGATTGAAGTCACATGATATGTGCGTCAATCCCGTGTTCGGCGTCTTTATAATTTCCCGCTCTCAATTTGTTTAGGTGTATGCAGAATTTACGCATCTCATATTTGATGTGCATATTTTCTGAAATGTACCTACATCAGTTTTTCTGATTCAGGGCTAAGTGACAGAAAACATGTATCTAGGTTTTTATATTTTCTAAAAAATGAAAAAGCTGGTCTATATTTCCGTAAGTTCTTCAACATCCAACAACATGTTTTGGACTTTAAAAAGTTCTTTGTTGTTTTTGTTTTTTTGGTTAACATATCTAGTGTTAAAAATATAATCAGCATAACAACGAACGCGAAAGGACAGTTTCAGACATTTTGTAATCCTTATTAAATGCGCCAACTTTTGAAGTTACTTGCCAGCCTCGTGTAGTACATTTTTTTTCCAGTGCAGTCAGTTAAAACTGGGCAAAGTATTGATTTTGAATACTTGGTTTAGTCAAAAAGTGACATTTTCTTCCAAGCTGGAGCAGTTGGCTTTGAATTTTGGACAAAAGTTTACAGAAGCATTATTCGGGATTACATAATAGTAATAAAAATAATGATTTGTAGCAACAGGAGTGAAAAGGCCGTCACAGGGTGTAGATTTTTTCGATTTTTTTTTAAAATGCTTATTATTTTTTTAAAAACTGACTTAGATTTTTTAAATATTTTTCTGATAACTATTATGACTTGGTCTATCACCTAATTTCGGCTTGACGTCGAGATACGGGACAACCTGTATATGGATATATTTTCTGCATGAAATTAAAGCAAGAGGAATATGTTGATAGAATATTAAATTGGAAACAATACAAATGAGAAAGGGAGTGTAATAAAAATTTTGCATTACACTAATTAATTATTTTTTATTTGTACCTACATCAAAATTAGTTATAAAATATACGTAAATGGGTCAACCATTTATTAAAAATCGGTTTTCGTACATTGCAAACGCTATTTTTGCTTGCACAATCATTATTTGCATTCGCCAGGAAGATTGTCATCCCCGGTTTTCCGCGTTGGATTGAAACGTCAATTTGTATTTATAAAAAAAACATTCGGCAGCCTCGATTGTCGCCGGAGGTTTTATTGCTACTCCCGAGCGAGCGAGCAGCCCCTCTCGTCGCCCCCACATGTGTAAAAAAATGTAACATTGAAAAACCCACCCCCGCGGAGTTCCAGGGAGCACAATGGACCGCTGCCTTTGCAATATTTCCACGTCATAAATTTATCTCAAATGTGGTACAGATAAAGGGCAGTGAGATCACGAGGAATTTCAACCCTCTGTAGGGCAAATTTCTTATTTAAATGCTAAAGTAATCAAGATTCGATATGAAAAGAAAAATGTTATTGGGAAATAGCCCCCTGTCTAGAATGTCATTGTAACTTTAATGGGCATTGTTATTAGGATATAGATATTTTTTAATCAGTTTGTTATCCTTCAAAAAAACTATCACTGCAGTATTGAGGCGTGGAGATTTTTCTATTGCAAAAAAAGTATTGTTACGAAATAATTTCTATGTATTGATGAATATGTACATTTTATCATATAATTCTCTGTAAATGTAAAATGAAATGATACTCCTCTCTTACACATGAGTCTATGTCACTCATGTAGAAGAGAAAAATCCATCAAAAATAACTGGCTCTATCTTGTAAAAAAAACTGTATTTGTAAAAAGTTTAAAAAAAATTACGCATTGTCAGAGCTTCAGAAGACAATACCACGACCAAACATTCCATAACTTTTTGGGACGTCTTACGACATTCTGGAATTATCTAAAACATTCGGGAGACGTCTGGAACAGTTTAGAAGTGATGAAAAGTTTCTCGCAAACATTAGAAATGTATAGAATAATCTCGGAGGTTCGAAAACCCAACAGGTTTCGTGTAAAAGGACGGAACTAGTGCCGCGGCGAATTGTGTTTATTTTGACGTTTATCGACGTGACATCAACCAGCGATTAAACCGTTAGTGAAAACAGTATTACCAACACGTGTGTGATACCAACAACAATAGATTAATCGAAGCGACAGATATCGGGCGAAGTATTTACGTGGAGAATTGAAGAGAATATTCAAGCAAGTGATCATAAAGTATTTTTCAGACAAGTGATTAGTTGCGAAATGGTCTAAATAAAAGAATAGTGCTTAAATTTAATTCGTGTCCAGTATAACTTTGTGAATTTATTATTATAAATTAATAAATAAATCGATAATTGATTTCTAGTGTTTTTTAATTTGCTCCCCACAGCCTCGTCCAGTGACAGTATATAATAGTGTGAGAGGAAATGATCAAACAATATTTAGGACGATCTAAATTTAAAGAAAGTTGTTTTTATTTGATGAAATTTCATACAATTTAAAATTATAAATATTAATTATTTGTAATACACCCGTGAAAAATCACAGAGCATGAAATGATTCGCGTCTTTGCTAAGCCTCAGTATATAAAGTATATTTTTGACGGTCCACGGAGGGACGGTGGTAGCAATGTCGCTAGGGTGACCCATGAGCATCCGAGGTTCGCGCCCTACTTCCAGCCGTGTAATTTCGTTTTTTTAGCCGTGAATTTGAACGAAATTACGAACGTTACAGGAATTTACGGACAGATGCACAGGCAGACCACGAAATTTTTATGTTTGATTCGGCTCAGTATCACATTGATGATTTGTCATTTTTATATTAAATATTTTCATAATTTTAATGAGAGAGAAGAATCGGTATGAAGAGTTTATATAGAATATATATTTTTTATATATATTATAATATTTGAACATTTTTTAATATTTCCCAGCAGTTATTGGTACTATTTTAAACCTTGGCAACTGTGGGGATTGTGCGTGCGTAAAACGAACGTGACAACATAATTAGATAATTAATTTTGTAAATAAAATGAAATGAGAAAAAAATATTCTGGTACCGGGAACCGAACCTGAGCCTCCTAAGTGAGAACCAGGTATCCTAGCCACTATACCACACAGGAGATGTCATTGATTGGGGAGAACATGTTTATAAAGCCAGTTTACGTAATCAAAATACATTATGCGCTCTATAATAATATATTTTTTTGGTAAAAATGGTTCGCTTTCTTAGTTCTATATGTACCTAGTCTATTTTTGAAGGGTCTCACACATACGGTGAAGGCAACCTCCGTAAGTTTCCACGTTTGAGTTTACTCACCCGGGGTTCAAGCTCCATCTCCGGCCGTTTAAATCCGTTTTCTTAGCCGTGAATTCGAACGAAATTACGGACGGACAGTTGACACACGGAAGGACGGACAGAAAACGAAATTATTATAATTGGGATATGTGTGTAATACCGAATGATGATGAAAACATGAATTCGTCATTTTCTCTTCAATTTAAAAGAGTGTATAATAATATTTTTATATGTAGGTTTGTTCTAAGAACACAGTTACTGGATTTTGTTTCCAGAGGGGTGATTCATTAATAGATTATAGAAGTCTCACAGAGTCGAAGCTATGAATATGAGAAACGTGTGTGAAAGTTTTTTATACGATGGCCTAGGGCTTACAATTTGTATGAGCTGACTTAATTGATCACTGTACACAATTAAACGTTCACCAATTCCATTGTAAGAATATCCACACATTAGAAAATTTTTAAAGTTCTACATTTGTTCAAATATGAGAATCTTTCATTTATTTGAATGGACTATGCTAGAACATCTGTAGTGTTTTCTAATGAACTAGTTAGTATACATAGATTTTTGCAGCTAGTAATGATACCTCTCTGTGAGACTTCTATAATTTATCTTGATTATATATAATAATTTTATACTTCAAACTTATCACATATGCCGATTTAATCCTTTGATTACTGCAAAGAGTTCTCAAATTATTTCTTTTATAATTTACTTTAATATATAATACTCACATACGTTCATTGCTATTCAATTTAGTTATTCGAAATATCTTAGTAGTTTTTTAAGCGCGTGTATCGCAAATTAAATAAAAACAATCATTGCGATGTAAATAGGTACAATGAAAAAAGCCTACTTAACTGAATTACTTTTATACCAAGTCTTAAAAAGTAAGTGTGCCTCTTTCAACTCCTCGGTTAAAAGGGGTTAGCATAAATACTGTCATAAAATTGATATTCTTGTCGTCTTGAAATGAAGAAAGAATTTTTGGTCCATTGAAAGATATTCTAAAGAACCGTTTTGGAGGAAAAGCGATTATGTGCTCCTATATTCAAGAGATAGATTCCAAAGTGCTAAGTTTTTTTTTGTTAGATTAATGGGACATAATTTACTGAATGGCGTGTCCCATGATTAATTAATTTTTATTCTATTAAGTTTTATGATATTATAATTTTTGAAGTGACAAATCTACTCCTCCACCTCTTTTTCTTTCGTCATGACGGTGACTTGTCAAATATGGTTTAAAAAATAGCGCTTAGGTAGGGTATATAATATGCACGTCCAAATATATAAGAATGTAAGCAGAGCTTTTTTACATTACCATAAAAAATCGTTATATTTTTAAAGATTAAATGACTTAAAAATTTCCTCAAAAAAACAACAGTAACTGTACGTGAGAAAAAATATAATATAATTTTATAATTTACTAAAGTTTCGAGAGTGTCAGAATCTCTTAACGATAGGTAAAATATTAAACTAAGCATATTGGATTAAAGATATTTTTACATGGATTAGGTGGAAGTACAAATATTGACTGGAAAAATGTACAACTATTATTGTTAAGCAAATTTTTACCCGAGTTCAAATTTATTTTAATTTCTAAATATTAAAAATAATTCATTTGATTATCCTTACGAGCGATGGGATGGAGAAGTTTAACGGTACATGAATAAGAAGAATGCTTATTACCCATGATGTGATTCGCGAATGCAGAAAAGTTATTGCTAGTTAGACAATGACGAGGCTCATTAAGTCTAATGTTGAAAATAAACAATTTTTTTACTAAAATACATTATTTGATAAAATGCTCTTGATAGGCTATAGAAATGCTTTGTAATTTTTAAAAAAGTATGTCGATATGTGAATTTTTTCAATGTAACATCGCGACATTCGATTACTAAAACAATTTCTCTCAATTTTTTTTTTATGTGAAATTTGCTCGAATGGAAATTTCGAAGGTGTTATTATAATTATTATTATTTCCATATGTATCAATCAGTCTGTACCTACTGACAAATCATGTACATATATTTCAACATTTTTTAAAGTGAAATACGAAGAATACAAAAGTATTTTTGTAATAAATATTGTAAGTGAACAAATAAAATAATCAGTTTTATAATAATATTATTCATTGAGGTGAAAATGTAGTCTCACTAGAGTACGAGCAGCCTTAGAATTCCTTAGATTCACCAAACCTCGAGCGGAAACTGAAGCTGATTGGCCTTATATTGGATTAGGTTACGCCCTTTCTCCAATATGTTTGTGCGCATATTAGTTCAACCGAATTCTTACAGTGGTCATACTAAACATAAACTCGTACATTAACACCTTTTATTATGTCTTCATGTGAAGTTTATGAAAAGGTGATTCGAAAATCACGACCATGTACGCTATAGTTTGGCTGCATTGATAGCGTGTAATCCTAAATAATTTGGAAATGTTGACATTTCCAAATTATTTAGAGTAGCTTGTTGGTCTTGTGGTTAGGATTCTCGCCTCGTGATCCAAAGGTCGTGTGTTCGAATCTCACTCCAGACAAGCAAGTTAGTCCTATTTTCATAGCACAAGCGTTTAGCTTAATTTGAAAATAGTAAGAATATTGATGTGACACGAATTCCGTGTTCGCATCATTATTTAAAAAAAAAAATAGTCTGAAAAAAATATAAAGATTTTCATAACATGTTTAAAATTTATTTAAACCTTTTAATTATTCACTAATTTTATATTTTGAAACCAAATTAATTAATCAATTAGAAAGACTTACAGAAAAATCAAATTCACGAAAAAATATCTAGCTGCTACTGGGATTCGAACCACGGATCTCCTCCTATCCGGGGTAGGCGCGTTATCCAATTACGGTATAGCGGCCTCTTACATTTACGTGAATATGTCGACCTTATCTGTAGATCTAATTTATTAATTGATTGACATATATTGTCAATTTTTAGAACAATCCACTTTTTCTGGTACGGTAGGCACTAATTACTTTGTGTAACTGCCGCTAGGGGACGCCAGAATTAACCGATTTAATTCATTTTTATTTTTGTTTTTGGACACATTTGATACAACACACATATATGTTTTTCATTTTCCTCGCTTAATTTTCAAAATACGATTGTTTTCAGCGAGACGCGTCTGCAATTTTTGAAGTTCACTGTCACTAAAGAAATAATTGTTGATAAGGAAATAATCCCGTAATGGAAAAATTGTCCATTTCACATTGTGTAACACGGAAAATGTATTGTTGGGCGCGTTGTACATAATAGAATATTGTTTTCCAACAATTTGTTGATTCAATTTTCTATTTAATTGAAACAAACACAGTCCGGCTCAATAAATGCTTTTACATCTATCAACGAATCAAATAAAATGGAAATTGTTGAGCTGAATGTAGTGTTATTTTAGCACTCAAAGTATAGTGAAAAGCTTTTTAATTTTCTCTGAAAAAAATTGTGTTGATTTACTTATGTTTAAAGGATTTTTTTGTATAACCAGTTTTAATACTGAGGTTCGCTTAAGAATTGGATTCTTCTAAATATTAATTTCATGGTATATGATATTAATTAAAAATTTTAATAAATTTTTTACCGATGGTACCAATATTCCACTGTGTATCGCTAGTTTTACCTCAGCTGACGTGTTTCAATTAGGATTTATTGCATTTAAAATATCGTACACTCGTATCTTATTCCTTGGAGTCATTGCCGGTGTATAATAAACGTTTACTAATATCTAAAGTTCTTTTTTATACTGGCGTGTTACAAAGTTCACCAAGGATATGTATTTTTGAAGTTTTACTGCTAAATTATAATTTCACCACCAACGCACCCATAGAAGTAAACGCAGTATGCAACGAATTTAGCGCGCATCGTGCGACGAAAGTTTTCACTCCATGAAGTGAGTAAAAGAGAGTAAATTGTGTATATTTCACATACTGGCTAAATTCACTTATAAGAAACCCTGACTGTGAACGTAGGAGGGTCAGGGTGAAATGCTATATTCACCGTACTGTATACAACACAGCACGTGGTTTTAATGTATGCCAAAGAAGTATTACTTCGTATAATAACTGTAGGATGGACGATGTTTAAATCCATGAAGGGAGTCGTAAGTGATTCAAAAATTCTATTAAAATTAAAAGGAACCTACTGTTGGAAGTTAGACACGACAACAACAACAACAACGGAGATGGTCATGTGGAGTATCCCTAAGAGACAAAATATAAAAAAAAACCGCCGTCGTGGAAGCCTGGGTGTCACAGACATCAATAACTAGATGAAAGAAAGGCAATTGAGATGGTATGGCCACGTTGGATGTAGAGCACCTATCTCCATGCATCTTTCTCGAATCGCACCCAGAGGATGCCCGAAAATTCATGGGTGGTGCAAAGGGATAAACAGATATAGAGGCACGGATTGGATGACGTTATATGTCCAGGACAGGACTTAACTTCTGTCCTGGACAGCTTCAGGACGAGGACAGCAGACTTCCCCCCAACAGTCGATGATGACAGTGAGTTTGGATGAAGCCAGGGAGAAGAAAGAAGTATTAATTCTCGTTTACATAAAATACACACAAACACTTTTTAAATATAATTTAATATAAGTTCAAAAGTATGATTTTCAGTTTCATTTTCAAAGTAGGTATTAATCCATTTATCATACCTACTTTAACTAAAAAATCGACATTATATACTTGCTTGAAAATTTTACACCACGGTTTAATCGAACTGAAATAAGATGACAGTATCATTGAAAGATTTGGTAGATACTTCGTGGTGCAACGTAGTTTCGAGAGGAGCAGTCCCTCTCATCGTCAGGTATAGATAATAACTATTATATAAAGTAAAGTAAAACATCTTTTAAATTAAGATGATAGTATTCTAGCTTACCATGTGATAGGTAGCAGGATCGATACTCGGTGTCTCGAAACTCTTTTTGATTTCAAAAACGTTTTGGTGATGGTATCCATTCCGATATTAGTAAATGTAAAAATAAAATACAAGGTAGCAGAGACTTTTTTTGAGACGAAAGATTCTAACGCAGTGTTTGCGATACATTTTATTGCGGTACTCGCTAAATAAATAAAATGTATGCTATTTTGAAAACGTATGCTTCGATGTTACGTAGTTAGGTGGTTTCATATTACATTTCATCACGTAATACATATATCTCCATAAACTCGTATGATTCAACATTTTTTTGTCGCGAAATAACCATTATTTTACTACGAGCAATTCAAAATATTTCAGATTCAGCAATTGTCCCTGTAATTCGATTCACACTTCAATCTGTTTCAACGTGCGCGCTATTTTAAATAAAACGATTTAAATTTCTGCTTTTATTTTTTCAGAATGTTTGATCGAATTTCCCGGAAAGTCCTGTGCAGATATAACATTCGCATTAAAATTTCCGTGCCGTGTCGATACAGTACGTACCTACCCTCCGTAGTAATACTTAATATATATATATATATATATATATAATACATCCTAAGGATTATTCTTTCCTTTGAAAGGCGAACAAGTAAACAGATGATGAATAACGAATCCTTTTGAGCCAACGCCGCGGGCACCGGCTTCACAATCAGGACCCCCTTAAAGGCTACATTTTTTTTCCAATTTTCTTTCATCACTGAAAAATGAAATATGTACACGCCTTAGTTTATTCAGGAAATTATTTTCTTGTCCCCGATCAAAGTGAATTTTTTAAGGAGAGAATATACTTTATAGTGTTTACAATATACATATAAATTATATATACAGGGTGTAACAGAACTAATGTACAATACTTTACAGGTGGATTCTTGCCTTGATCATAAGTCGAAAATGTTCAAGCAACCATGACCTAAATTCAATAGTTCGCATTATTTTTTTCAATATTTCTGACTTATTTTTTACAAAACGTTGACTTATCATCACAGTAACTTATATTGATTTAAAAAAAAAATCATTTACAGAATAAACATCCGCAGAAACGCGGCGCCAGCAGCCTGACAATATTTCATGGCGTAATTTGACGCATAATTATACTGTGATTTTTTAAAAGTAATTAACGCGTTTTGAATAATAAAAAAAACTTTTAAATAGTGGGTGCAGATCCAAAGTGCGGGTCTAAATACAATATATTGTTTAAAACCAACTCTTTATATTGATAAAAAGCATTTTAAAATCATCTAAAAACATAAAAATGTCGTGCAAACTTAATATTTTATAACTTTAATAAAATTGCACATTCATTAATTACTTTAGTACACATTCAACACCATAATCTAAACTTTATAGTGTAAAGAACATATTCTGCGTAAATATAAATATTACCAGTGAAATTCGATCTCGTCTAAGACACTAAAAACGAATTTTTTGTCCGCGGCCTGTCGATTAATGCTAATAGTTTCTTAATTATTGTAAATAATGTTCAGTTTATTATTTTTATTATAAAAGATAAAAGCTACTATTTAAATTATTGATCTAAAAAAAATTGCACTCTAGTTCATATACATTCTGATTTAAATGAATAATAAAAACCCACATTTTCGTAAAAACCCCGAAATATGCATTTGCAGTGAATGTCCAGCCTTAATTTTATATTATATAGCTACCTGTAAAAAAGTTTGATAACCTAAATATCCATGGGATGTTTCTAATCAAAACACGCATCCTTCCAAGAAAATCCACGCATGCTTTGTATTTCATATTTTCCGCTGCATGCAAGTATTTTTCGTATTCAATATAAGTTTCAGTATTGCTACATCACTGGATAATGGTTTCGCTAGGTTTAGGGTTTGTTTTATGGAATTTTTCAAAAGAGACAAAGATCGTGATGGCCAGGCTAACGCTAACCCAGGGAAAATGTGTAGCTACGAAAAAAATCCCGGTTAATCTTAGGCTTAAAAATTCAAATTCATAATGTTTTCTATTTACAAACAACAAGAAAGAACCCGAACTTGTAAACAAATTTTGAGTGTAATCCTAATTAGATTAATCCTGCGAACTTGGTGACTATATTTACCTGTATACTGAATATTGTATATATGTACCTGTGTATCTACACGTGTACCATACCTCGTAAACGTCAAAATCAAAAATATTTTGATATAAAAACACTAAAATGTCAAACGTTCACATGGATAAGAAAGACTTATTTGTGAATTCGGTACCTTTTTTTTAAACCTTTTATCAATCTGCACAAGTGTAATACTAAGAAATTGTTTTCTAATAACTTAATTTTTTAAATGTCGTAGGTAAATGTAAATAAATCTCCTTCCATCCTTCTCAGTGACCTGTGCACATAACAAACTGCACACGCAATAATTCGATTTTCTTTTTCTCTTCAGTCACTCAATTTTTTAATGTTATACTCTTTACATTTATTGTTATTCCTTTATTATGTTATTCCCATATATATTGGTCATTTCCATTGGTTTATTTATATTATTTTTACATTGCTACATTTATTTTGTGACATTTCATATCTTTCATTTGTCTCAAATATGTTTATTTACATTAATATTTAAATTTTTTATTTATTTAAAGTGTTTTATCATGAAACGTATAGGTACATAGGTAGAAAAATATCACATTGGATAAAATCAAAACACACCCTATTATATGTACGATTTTCATTTTTATGAAGCCACTTCACGTATGAAGGTCATTTTCAAAATGTCACATTGACATTTGAAACACAATGAAATTTAAATTGTATGTACATACCTACTTCATATTTTATTTTAACATCAATTTATGATATTGCGAAATGATTTGCTTAAGCTTTTATTATATGACATTTAAAATGCTGAAGCAAAATAAATTTTGGTGAAGAATCTGAGGCAATGCGGGCTGCTGGCAACCCTTTACCATCAGAATTTGACTTTGGACACCGCGATGATGAGAAGGTCTGTAAAACGTTATAATAGATAGTTAAAATGAAAAAAAATTCTACGTAACCAAAAATATACAGAAAATATATAGAAATAATAAAAACAAATATATAGAAATACACTAAAGTAACTACGCAACTACTTAAGTCTATAAAACAACTAGTTGTTATCCGTAAAAAATGACGAAACACTGGTTCGCGTCTTTGCTAAGCCCTATTTATAGGATCTTTTTGGCGGGTCGCGGATATGCAGCGGTGGCAACATCGATAGCGTCCTCCACAAGTATTCACGCGGTCGTGGTTCGCGTCCCACCTCCAACCGTTTAATTTGATTTTTTTAGGAGTGAATTCGAACGAAATTACGGACGTTACAAGTTCAGATGGACAGACAAACGAATGGACGGATAGTGAAATTATTATATTTGATCGTTTTTTTCAGGGTGATTAAAAAGAAAGCAAATGTTTTTATCCTTTTATTTATCGACATAAAAATTTTTATATCCGACGTAAACAATCGATATAAAGGTACTTAAACAAAAAGATATAGAAAAATGACATTAAATATCGAAAATTATGGGAAATATTCTTCTAATATTTATTTAATTAATGAACACCGTAATTTGAAAAAAATATATATTCACGCATTTCTTTTTTATAAACGTATTTAATAAATTGTATGTTTAATTTTAATATCTACGGGGTATGTTTTTCATGCATAATTATGTGATTCATAATTTTGGAAACTATTTTTTATAATTTTTTACAATGAAAACTG
Source organism: Agrypnia vestita (assembly GCA_016648135.1). NCBI lineage: Eukaryota > Metazoa > Arthropoda > Insecta > Trichoptera > Phryganeidae > Agrypnia > Agrypnia vestita. The sequence goes on from JADDOH010015641.1 coordinate 14,843, forward strand.
ATACACTTGCATTTTATACATTTTTATTTAAACTAAATGCAAGAATATCTCTTTAAAAACGTGATTGTTTTGTTATAATAAAACAATAATGATATTTTGTCATCTTGATACGTAAAAACATATTTTAAGGCTTACAGTAGTATCTACTGTTTGAATTACAAAACCAATAAACTTCACACTGCATTTTCTCAGCATGCATATTTTAGAAGGTAAAATTTATTTTAAATATATTTGACCATAGATAATATGTTAAATACAATCTAGTCAAAAAATAATCGTGAGTAAGGTTGTTAAGCGATTTATGAGCAAAAAAGTTGTGTAAACTACGTACATAAATTTACATAACTGTATTTTTTGCTTGCGAAACAAAGTAAACACGAACAAAGTGTGAGCTATCTGGGTTTGATCAATGTGTATTTGTACGCGCTTCCAATTTGACGCGCAAGTATAAAAACTAATGAAAATTCGACACAGGAAACCCATTAACCCCTACTTCGATATTACACGAAAGAAAGTGGCCTTCGCGAAAAAACGAATTAATTTATTATTTATCTCAAAAAGGGCGCGAAAAGTACGATTCTAAAAGTGTATTATCGGTCGAAATAATTCAGCGTTTTCTGTTTCTTGTAAAGAACAGAAAAAGAATTTACTAAAAGAATAAAGAAAAGTGATTTAATTAACGTATATTACAGATATTTCACAGAGACGAAACCTGTATTTCTTATGGGAAAGTAGGTATAGAAGTCATTTGGGTGTACATAGGACTTATGACCTATCTTATGGTTGGCTTAAGTGATCACTTTACACAATGTAACATTCGCCATTTCCACCCATGATAGAATATACCATGCTTATTCATTTTTTGGAAGTTGTATGTATTTTCAAATTGCGTGGAAAGCTTTCACATATGAGTTGTAACCGCCTTTCCATGCGGCCTGTACAAAGCCATTTTCATTCCCCTAAATCCCCACAGATGTCGCTAATGAGAAAATCTACAATTGATTTACGGAATTTTGAGAGCAATATACTTTTTTGTGTAATGACATGTCTCTGTGACATAAATCCAGCACTGTTCTGAAAGATTTGAACAAACTCAAAATATTCTGAAAAGTGATTTATTTGAATTTTTAGTCTGCGTAGTGGAGTGTTGTTATTATTGAGGTGTCAAAAATACATTCAAACTCAAATATTTTTATGACAACTATTACACTTAAAAAATTCGTTTTATTATCGTTGTTAACGGAAAAAATTGGATGATATTAAAAAAAAAAAAAATAGAGATGCGAACACGGAATGCGTGTCGCATCAATATTCTTACTATTCTGAAAATAAGCTAAACGCTTGTGCTATGAGAATAGGACTAACTTAGGATAACTAGGCGAGCATATGACCATTACACCAACAAGCTACTTATTTTGTAATATCCAAAATGGCGGATGTTACGCGCATTCCCGCAAAGCTTTTCTACGTGACGCGCGCGGCTCGTAGAGGTAATCACGTCACCAGGAATTGAGTGATATGAAATAGTTAATTAGTTTCTTGTTAAATGATGCAATTTCTATGATAAAGCATATAAAAAAAGTAGATTTTTTTGTGAAAATGAGATCAGCTAAAAATGAATAATAAGCCAAACGGCTTATTTAAAAATATATATATATACTACATCGATTATGTTATGAGTAATATTTGTGCAAAATTTTAACAAAATCAGCTTAATAGTTTTTATTTTTTTTCCAAAAACCAAAAAAAGGGATTTTCGATAAAAACGCAAAAGAATAATGAAATTCATTTAAGAATTCACATACCACGCCATTTTTTAAATTGATATAATAGAGCCATTTTTTTAATGAGTGGTGACTCAAATTACTTTTAAAACTTCAAGCTATTACATGAATTAAAAAAACGATCTTTAAAATGTTAACGTGGTGTCACCTCTGACTATATTGAAGATATATATGTATTGCTAAAAATCAAACTAAAATAGGACAATTTAGATAGTTGGGTAAATAAAATTAATTAATTTAAATTTAAAAAAATATAATTAAATTAAAAAAAATTGAATTAAATTAAAATTAAAAAAAAATTAATAACATTACGAAGAGGACGCAGGAACTTGATGAGGGCAAAATTAAGTTGGAGCGACACTGTTTACAATATCATATTTATTTCTTGGAAATACAGGACTAGATTGAATGGGCCCGTAATAGCGTTCAATGGAGAAAAATTCTATAGGAAACCAATATTCATGGAGGTGATAATAATGATTACGAATCAAGCATTTAGCCTACTAGAGAATTACGCCCTACTCGCATCCAATTACCATTTACCTTATTGAGGTCATACATTGTTTCATATCCAACAATTATAGGTACATAATGATTTATACACAACGTTTTATTCCACTAATTTAAGTTATATAAGCCTAAGCGCTTTCGATGGACACAACCATCATCTTCAGAGGCAATATTAGAACTCTGAATATTGGAACTGAAGATGATGGTTGTGTCCATCCAAAGCGCTTAGGCTTATATAACTCAAATTAGTGGAATAAAACGTTGTGTATAAATCATTGTGTTAATCATGAACTTCCACTCTGTAAACGAAAAAACGCTTAATTTATTTAATTATAGGTACTATTATTCTATTCTGCAACATGTAATGTAATATCACAATGACCATGTCCCCAATTTAAACACGAGAAATGGTTTCTCATCTAAATTGGGTGCATGTTAATATGAAATATAAAAAGCCAATTTTCTAATTTATTTAATTGTATTTTTAATCCTGGTAAAAATAAATAGAATGTTTTTTTTTCCCAAAAGCTGATTAGAAAATTCAGAATGGTTATCGCTATTGAGCACTTAGGATGAGTTAAAAGAAAATTAAATATTATGATCTGCCACATCCTTTTTGCAAATTTGTTTTCACAATGGTCCGTAATTATATATTTATTCAACACCCTTCTATTAAGTTTTTGTTTTTAATTGTATCTATATCTATAATTTTAATTTTAGTATACGTTGGACTGTTGCCCCCAAAAAATTATGATTATTCAGTACATAGTAGTGTGATGATCCATAGGTAGATAGAGGATAGTGGGCATCCTAATCAAATCGAGCGGACTGTATTTAATGTCGAAATGATGTTCAATTAATATTATAAAGCATTTTATTGTATTTCAATATAAATCGTTCTCCTGGTCACGGTAAGCACTGTGATGAATCTGCGTGATAGTGGGTAGAGAGGTCCTCGTCACATGACGGTATTTTCTAGAGATGCTTTCTATTATATGAAAAATATTATACAGTCGTAAAATAATTGACGCGAGTAGTATTTATTATTATATTTTTCATTCCGATCTTATATGTGAGCGCGCGCGATTGAGCGACAGGATGCAACCGGTCGACTTCAACCATATGATGTAGCGATACAGTTGTTAAAAATTAAATATTCAATACAGAAATATTACTACTACTAAAATTCAACTTTTCATATGAAATAATGTTCTATACTATCAGAAATTATTCTATACGATAAATTAACTAAATATACGTATTAACTGAAAATAAATATTCTGTGAAAATTGCGCTTTTGAATGCAATATTAACTAAAAATATTAACTAACATCTTGGGTTCGCAGACGAAATCGATAATACCTAATGCCCTTTGCATTTACTAAGTATATTACCTAAATAGCCACAGCTATACCATCCTGTCCGTCAGGGACGAAACATAAAACACAGTTATATTCCTAAAAGTGCTACCTCTTACGCGACAAAAATACCTATTGCAGTCGGGCTATGAATATGAACTATTTCCGCCTCATAATGGCGCCTGGAACCAATACTAAAAACCTCACTAGAAATAATAAATGCGACTAAATCTCGATAAATACAATATATACTATTCGTAATACGTCGTTGAATTGGCACATGAATCGTCTAATGGATGAAGGACCCCGTTGTGTATCGTAATAACTTCAAATTCTTTTATAGGAGCAGTGTGGAAACAATTGCATAATATTACGTAATAAAAACATCTAACGAACCTAATAATCTATACATTTATGTTACAATAAAATACGTTCACCAGAAGAATTCGTGTATTAGAAATAAAACATATCCGTTTGGAAACAACCCAATAAAATCGTTTGAACGGCGCAAAGGGAAAAATTCACACATATTAAATAACATTGAAATTAATAATCATAAACACTTTGTATTAGCAAATTCTTACCTTGAATGGTTTCGTCTTAGACGTGCATGAACCTGTTCATATTAATTCCGTGAGAAAATAATACATATATTTGCTATTTACGAAATACGACATTTTTGAAGCGAAACTTCTTTATAAATAAGTAGATAAGGTCTCGGGGATGGTTTGTTCGAAAGGATTCTACAACAGCCCGTGAGTTTATATGAAATAATAGTTTCTTTGAATGCTAAATTTTTTTTTTTTTTTTTAACCCTCAGCATCTCTGCTGAGAGGGGTTTAGGCCCCGCGCCCGCCTAGACCCGGTGGCCGACTTCCTAAGTGACTAAACGACCCCCTTGTTCCTCCGGAACTTACTGCATCCCGAGACTCTATCTCTTCTTTACGAGATGTGATCCCGTGACGCCCTTCCTTTAGGCTTATAATTGAGAAGGCCGTACTCTTTTGGTACGAGTTTCTAATGATGTGTGTTTTCTTGAGGCGCCTTTCTTTTAGGCCGGTGTTTGAAGAATCATGTACTCTTTTGGTACGAATTGATGACGACATTAGCCTCCTTTGCGGGCATAGTCAGCGATGTTACAAATTATTGTGCAATCTCATTATGCCTTTTCAGAATGGCGTCCCACGATTCTGCATCTTGCAACATTTACTTTGGACAAATGTTAGAGTGTTAGTAACATATTTATAATATCCCAGCTATTCCATATGAGTGAATGATTTTTATATTTATTCTGGCCCTGTCTTTCTTACAGAGGACGAAATAGAAGTTAACGTTTTCTATCAAGGTTTTACAGCATTCAGGCATGAAAATCCTTCCAAAGACAAAGGGAACCTTTTGTGGGTTATGTGGCCCTGCGCCTGGTGAGGAAAGAGGTCGGTTTATTGACGACCCCGAGCAACAAGGAGGGCCCCGCCTTTAAGGGACCCTGCAGGGGCTTGTGCGGGTTCCACGCCCAAGTGCCGGCAAGCATCTACGCCCCAACCAGCTAAGCCATCACAAACCAGATATCCCCAATCTTTAGTTAGATCTCCCCATTCTGTCCTTTACTCGTCGTTCTGAAGCTACTTGTTAAGCCAGATGTACCGAGGTACTCAAATCATAAAGACTTGGCTGAAGACCGGATTGCGCAATACTTATGCAACACAATTATTATAAGGCTACTAAGCATTTCTTATAGAATTACGTGTATTCAATTATTAGTAAAAATAGTTTGAAAATCCCCATACTTTAAAATATATTCGTTCGGAAGAATTTCTCGTACGATTTGGATTGATATCTGGTTATGCAATACATAACGCGTCGACAATATTATGAATCTATTAAGTACTGCTTATAGAGCTCCGTAAAATCAATTGTTAATACAAATGGTATGAAAATCCCCATGCATCAAAATACATTCGTTTGGGAGATATTCCCGTACGAATTAAACCAATATCACACAAGAAATCGTGATATTTAATTACACATAATTATTCCGAAATCAAATATTCCCAAAATAAATACATTTCGATAGTGAAAATAATTAACCGTAATAGATAATATAAATGTGTTCCTTAGCTGTTACACAGTGGCGGTATGATCCTCTCTGGTACTGATGAATGGTAGATTCCTCCATACGTCCGGGCAGCAACTCCGTCCGCAAATGCTGTTCTCCAAATGAAGTCTCTGGCAGTAGTCTCTCGGGCAGCGCTTCCGCTGGCAGGTCTGGTCTCGAACTGAAGGGGGCCGAGTATATCGTGTTCGCTCCTTTTATAGTCTCGATTGCACCATATCTCCGAAATTCACCCTAGTGCAGTGACTCATCCTATGCGCGATGACCTCACCGCCGGCGCTCGCCATTGGCCAGATTCAGTCATCAGGACGGTCGCCTCCGGCTCAACCCGTCGAAAGGTAACGCGTGCCTGTGATTGGTCCGTTTCGTTAAAATAAGAGTAAAGCACTCGCTACACGCGAGACTTGCTGTTCCGTTTCATAAATAATAAAGGCTCGTTCGCACCTACACACAAGGTCGAGTCTATTAGGATTGGCAAACAATATTAATTTAACACAGAATTATATCTATTGTATAATAAAGATCTAAGAAATATTACTTGTATAGCTGAATATTCAATATTTTGTTAGCCTCTTGTAATACATAGAATCTTGAGAAGAAATGTATCAGGCTTTTACTTTTAAACGATTCCAAACAGAAGAAATATATTTTTGATGTCCATACTTGGCTTTTTTGAATATTATTATTTTAAGATTTTCTAAATTTATTAAATCTATCTCTATGTCGACCATCACAGTAGTTTTAAATAAAGTGTTATCTCTTTATTGGTAATAATGTAGATAAGATTAGCTTGTTGGTCTTGTGGACTCTCGCCTCGTGATCCAAAAGTCTCGGATTCGAATCTCACTCCAGACCAGCAAGTTAGTCCTATTTTCATAGCACAAGCGTTTAGCTTAGTTTGAAAATACTAAGAATACTGATGTGATACGTATTCCGTGTTCGCATCCCTATTTAAAACAAAATGTTAATTTTTCTTTTAAATATGTTTTACTTCTATTAATTTTTTGGTTTATTATTATAAATTGTGTTTTATGTTAGGTATGTAAAAATTCTCGTTACTTTATATGTACAAACATTTTTATCGTATACTATTAAGTTATTGTTGCTATATTTTAATACGTCACATGTTAATTCTGTGGAAACTTGTAAGATAGAATCTGTACTATTTAATATTCATATGTAACCTGACTTTTATTTGTACTGTTTTTGTATTTGTACTGTACGTTAAAAAAAACAGGAAATATCCACTAGCGCATTGATAACTAAATGAATAAATAAAAACTAATGTTGCCGCAAACTAATTTTGGTATCATTGAAGAAATCATCTAGGTTTAATGATTAAGGTCTGGTTTTTGGATAGTAATAATATTCTTTCGGTTAGGGCTAAGAGTAACTCGTAGACTTACATTTATTTCTTGTTATAATATATTCCCTTAAGTCTCTACGGCGATTTCTGATCCTGAGGCAAGGATTATATGTAAGACTACGCTTAACGTCATGTTCCTAGACTCTAAGGTCAGATTTCCACTCGCACTACGGATGATCCACACTGGAGCCTACTAAAGCTAGCTAGAGCCGACGAAGGACGACAGAATTGGGCGTCGAGCGCCAACTAAACCTGATTATTTTTGTTAACTCGTAGCGTCTGTGGTTTGTTGTCTGCCGGAAAAACTTTGGATCGATTTTTAACAATTTTCCTCCTTCCAGTGATCCAATCGAGCTGAACTTTGCAGGCAGACTTGGCGATAATAAAAATAATCTAACAAATTTTCGTTTAAAAATGTAATAATTATAGTATGATTTTGTATTTTTCGAAATTTTAATGGTTTTTTCAAATTGGAATCAATACAAATGAGTAATGACCCCGACGCGCGCAGTAGGCACGAAACTTGATTCAATGAGAAAGGGAGTATAATAAAAACCTGTTTTTTTTTTAGTTTTTTTCTAATTCAATTGACGTTAGTGAATTTTTCAGCTACAAAATATGTTTTCAGATTCTCACGGAAGAGTTTTTTGAAATATTGCGAAGCCGAAATCCTAAAAATGCCCAATAGCAATCACACACATATCTTGTCTAAAAGATTTTCGATTTATTAACACCCGCTGATCACATACGTAATGATAATGGTCTTAAATTAAAACTTCATGATATCCGGTGCTTCAAGACCAGCAAGTCGTAGATTCCACAAAGGTAGTATTCCGGCAATAGATGGAACCTACACAAAACACAAGACAACTTATGATCATACCTATCTCTGACAAGATATTACCATAAAATACATACACTGTGTTCAATGTGGAATTACAAGTCAGTACTTAGTGCAATACTGCCGATGATACCTCCTGCTTTCGACACGCTATTGCAAGTCAATACATAACCGCAACAACAACACTTCAGTCCTAATCGTCTTCTTCTTCAGCCTTCATCTTCCCACTGCTGAATAAAGGCTTTTTCCATACCCTTCCATCCTTCTCTGTTGTTGGTTCCTTGTAGCCATTTCTTCCCTACCACACTGGCTATATCGTTGGTCCATCTCTCTTGCTGTCTTCCAATGCCTTCGCTTCAGAACTCTAGGAGTCATTTTATATAATATTGTGGTATTTTGCCTTGCCTGCTCATTGCCATTTTAACTGCTACACGATCTATGATCCACTACTCTGGTTCTGCACTTAAATTCATTATTTCTTATTCTATCTCTTAGGCTTACACCAAGCATGAATCTCTCCACGCATCGTCGCGTGCTTTTCAGCTTTTTTGCAGCACAGCAGTTCTAATGATGGACTCATAAACAAGCCATAGAAAACTCTAACCGAAAGATTTTCGGGCATATATCGTGTATAAAGTTTCTTCAAAACCAAAAATATTTTTCGTACGTTTATTGCCAAGGGTGTTGTCATTTGTTGCATATTGCACATTCCTCAGAGAGTTCCTAAAAGATAAATCACAGGAGCACAAGTGCACACACGTTGCACTGCATGAATCGTCGCCGCATGCCTCGCGGTCTAATGCCCATCCACGCCGGAACGTTACATCGGGTGCTCCATACGTCACTAGACGCTCCGTGCGAAGGGGTCGTGAGTGGGAGAATGCTGCTGGGAACATTTTACGGCCATAATACTAAAAGCTTCTGCTATTTCAGCACTCGGCAATAAAGAGATATGGCATTTGCATGTCTAAGTTTGATGATGTGTTTCAGTATTTGATGAAGTTGAAAATATGTTTGGAATAATTATTTTACAAAAAATGTTTATTATACTAGCTTACCGCGCAGCTTCGCACGATTTTTAATAACTTTTAGTCATATTTTATCAATTTTTGTATTGACCTTAATATATAGATATGTGTCGTCGTAGATTTTTTATAGAACTTTCTGATTTCTACAACTTCTCTGACCATTTTTTCGTCAACTTTAGTTGTAAAATAGGTCACCACGAAAAGTGTGAATTTTTTTTTTTAACGAGATAATATGTCGCCCACCTTATAATGTCTACCTTAAAAGTTCATTCTAAATATTGGTGAAAGAATTTTTGAAAATGGATGAGTAGTTTCGGAAATTACATCCAAACTTCTAAACTTTACATTTTTGTATGTTAGTATAGATATTTCTTAATTTGAAAAATTAAGAACACATCGGTGTTGTTAATTTGTATAAATTTGTATCTCTTATTGATTCTTGTAAACGAAAGTAAGCATTAATCTCTTGATAAATTTTATTTAATTTGACATTTTTTTCCAAATATGAGGTCTGAGGAAAAAATAAACATTGGAATGAATTAAATTAAATTAAAGAAAAAACAAACTTCATGCAGCATTTTTTTTTATCTCGACTTATCAGTATATATATAGTTTTACACCAGAAGATGATATATTATAAATCTTCTTAAATTACTGCAAAACGACTTTGTGATAATATTATTTATATGATTAACAAGAAAACACTTTGTATTATTTATTTTTTGATATTGTTAATGTCTATACTTCGATTTTTAATTTCTACCATATGTTGTATCCTGATGAAGGGACCATTGGCCCCGAAACATGTTAATACTTCAACAAATAATGATAAAATTTTATACAAAGTTCTTGTTAATTATATTTTTTATATTAAAAGATTATTAAAATATATACTCAGTTTTATAAATTTGACAAAAACCATTATTATCATATATTCACATTATCATATTTTCACATTAATGATTAACATTAAATAGTACCTAATATTTTTAATCAAAAATTATTTAAAATTTTTTGTCGAAATATAGTTTTCATTATTTACGGAACACAAATAATTATTCATATTCTCGGTAAGGTTGTAATGTTAAAAATACATAAAATAAACTTAACTTACGCGTAATTTTTGTATGAGAAAATAATTTCAAGACATCTGTTAAACGTCAAAATTAGCAATGTATATAATTTAAAATCTGACCTGACTACACTTTTTATGATAAATTAATAATAATCACTTAATGGTAAAATAAATTCTTAATAATATTTAGAACAAAATAAAGACTAAAGCGAAGAAATAAATACAATTAAGGAATGAATTCCAGATTAACAAGTTTTTTTACACAATACGCAATATACTTTTTATAATGCGTTAATTATAAAATAAATGGAAAATAATATTTTGAAGAAAATATGAACTGTCGCAAATTAATAAATACAATTTAGGAATGAGTTCTTGATTACCAAGTAATGGTACATAATAGCGGTTAAGTTATGATTGTTATGCATTATTGCTATATTCTTTATTGATATATCCTTTACACCATATCCTGAGAACAGAGGAGTATATCAAGGTTCATAAAACATCGTATAGAGTTCATTCATTATGTATAAAATATATAATAATTATTTATAAAAACACGTTTTATTGCAGAAGGTCTCATGACGCATTATACGAAATTGCTTATCCACTTTCCTGGATCATGATTCGAACCCCATCATTTTTTTTTATCTATATATATTATCTACATGTGAAGTGTAGTGGGACCAACTATTCTACGGGCAAAAGCTACCGTATCGGCCCTACACTTTTGCCATCCAGATTGGCTTTGTTTTAATGCTGAAACAGTTTCCTCGCTACGTCGCTGACTAAGCAAAAGCACTTTTGTGGTGCGGCGAGGAAATCGCACAAATCATTTCACTGTCTCTGGGGTGCTTTGAGGAAACAAGAATTTATTTTAAAGAAGACAGCCTAATATACAGAGAACAGCAAAACATAAAAATAAATAACGAAATATAAAGGAGACATGTAATAAAATAATAAATAATATTATAAAATGAAAAGGGAAAAAAATGTATAATCAAATGCCGAGAAATACAAATAAAATAAAATAATAAAGCAAAAAAATCAATCAAGTAAAATAAAATATAAACTAAAAATTACCATAGATATCAGGTAAAATGAATAAAAAATATGGAAATAAAATGAAATTGCACCGTGGAGACAAAAAAATTATAAATACGGCACTCCCTTTAGGACCAAAGCGAAAAGGAAATAAAAAAATTGCATACATGCTTTTATGTGCTATTTTTGCATACATTAGTAATCGATTTTTTTAACATCACCCATGCAGTATCTAGATATTAAACACGTTGTGAACTATAAATATAAAAGAAAAAACTAAAAAAACCTATAAATTTAAAACAAATTTATGTATATTAATTTTCTTACTATAAAAAGTAATACAATTCATTAAACCAACCTTCTTAGTTGCAATATTAAAAAATAATATGACATTTTCTTCCGACGCCTAATGTCAAAGTTGAATCTGGCGAATAAAATTAATAAATTTGAAATTGAAACATTTCTTCACACTAACATTGATAGATCACGAAGCTACGGACGAATTTTTTATTTTCAATAATAATGGAAAGTTATTAATTTTAATCGATTTTTTTTAGTAAATGTTGAAACTTTTGGTGCCCTAGTTAGTCGAAAAGTTGGTGAAAAATCAGTTTTAAGATTCAACCACAACAAACAAACAAACTACCGCGTGTTGTAATATCACGAATCACTGATCACACTGGTTCTTATGCTGAGATGTCGCACGGGTTACTGTTACGAATGAATTGCCTGACTGCGTTGCGTGACGCCTTTTATAGATAAATTTCTTCGAAAAAGTCCTAACGCATTCTAGACGATTCCAAAGTAATGTTTTAGTGCATAATGAATGCGTCGCGTGACGCCGTTGTATTGTTATCAGTATTCTGTAGGTTCACAATCTCGTTAGATATTATAAATATGGTTGTCTGATGTTAAATAAGGCTGATTGTATTCTACTTTACCAGGAGTTCAGTCGAACGTGGGGAGTGGATTGGCAAAATTATAAATGAAGTATAAAACTTGGCCGCCGTCTGGCAACACCGGACACGGAATATCCGCTCGCCGCCATCTGGTATTTGCACTGGAGATTTCCGCCAATTAACATTTCGCGGGAAAAGTTTAATGGCCGTCGAGGGTAGTCTCCCCCGCCCCGGGGCGCCAAGTACGATCGGGGATGACCGCAGATATTAATACGAAGGAATAATAAATGTGATTTATTGGAATTGAAGGCCGGACCATCACTTTTACTGCGTACCTTTTTTATGAAAAGTATCACTTGATTTATGTGGAAAAGTCCTACGTACGTTAGGCTTAATTCTAGTTTATGAAGGTTACCATGTTCTAAAATAATAAAAAAATATTTTGATAATTTAGTTTTTCTGGTTGAACTGCCATCCTACTGATATAGTCTGAAGGGATTCTATCGAGCATGATGTGAGTGTGAATCAAAAATTATTGACAATACAGAGATAAGTACACTATTTATAATAATAATTTTATTAAATGAAGTTAATAAAATGAATTTTATATCATCATTCGATGACTTAGTGACATAAAAGCTCTTTCTATAAGTTGCCAGATTTACAATAGAGGAAAACAATTTTTTTCAAGATTGACGATTGATAATTTGGCTAAATATTAGATATTATTAAACATTGGGGACAATTCCTATAATAAAATATATAATAAAATAAAATAATATATTTCTTCTGAATGTCGTGTGAATTGTAAAGGAAAATATAAAATAAGAATAAATTGTGTACAAAAATATTATATTCTGGCTGCGACATCTCAACCTAGAAATGAATATTATTCACGACAAACTACCGATTTGTTTGTTTAATAAGAATGTTTAAAGCATCTTCACCTATGAATGTGACCGTTGAGCAATATTATGTAGCAGTATATTTACTAAATATTAAGTTTTAGGTCCATATACCTGCCAGGAGAAAATAAATAAATAAATAAAACTTTATACAGCGTTTTTGAAGCAATTGTAATACAGATTACTAGGAATTATTGTGTAATATTATTATTCAAATCCTCAATAAAAGTCTAAAAAGTTTGTTGTCATACGAACGGGATATAAAAAAAATCCATAAATAAATTCCGAGACCGTGAGACCAGATAATCTGGTTGGCCAATTGATATCGGCACTGAACATAAATTACTGACTTTGTGTTAAACGCGTAAACAATGTTCGTGTAAACGGCTAAAACACGTCGATTAACCGACCAACAGCTTCCACGGGTTCTAAAACGGCGGTCTGCATCAAACATGTTGCAACTGGTCAAACTCACCGCCACAATTGCATTCTGCTGCAATAGTGCACAATAAAATCCTCAGAAGCCATTGGCGTACCTTGTGTTTAGTTTTCAATTAATTTATCCGCAGCCCCATTCTCCTGGCAGATATTTCCAAGGTATTGAACGTTTTATTTTTTTATTTTTATTTTAGGAATCTCAACAGTATACAATTTATTATAATAATACATAACGTATTGGGTAATTCGTAGACCAGTTATAGAGACCCACGGCATAAAATATTAAGTCAAGCAATAAAGAAAACATATAATAAATAGAGGGATAGGAGTGGGAGTTAGAGGGGGAAGTGGAGTGAGGTGTATGGGATTGTGGCTGAGTGGAGTGTGTGTGTATTCTGTGCGTGACGTTATATATAGATATGGGGGTATGTGCACAGAGTGATGAGAGTTTGGCTGTGGTGTGTGTATGATGATGGTCGGTCCCAGTTAATCCGGTGAAGATATAGAAACAAGTAATATAAGCGGTTTAAATACGATGTTTAAGAGCTGAGATGTTGGTATTAAATATATCAATGTCATTGAAGTGGTCAATGTACGTTGTCTGTTGAGGATTCCAGACCTGAGATGCATACTCCAAGTGACTGCGAACGTGATAATAATATAAAATTTTTAATGAGTGAGGATTTTTGAATTGTTTGCCGGTTCGAAGTATGAATCCCAGCATACTGTAGGCTTTGGAGATAATATGGTCAAAGTGCGCTTTAAAAATAAGTTTACTGTCGAGAATTATTCCGAGGTCTTTTAATTCGCATTTGTTTTCTAGTTGAGCGTTGTTTATTGAGTAGGCAAACTGAATGTTATTGGTTTTCCTGGAAAATGTCATTTGAAAGCATTTTTTTGCGTTAAGAAGAAGTTTGTTTATATGACAGTAGGCAGAAACGCGGTTAAGATCTTCTTGAATTTTTCGGCAATCGTCTAGGAAGTTCACTTTTGCGAAAATCTTCATATCATCCGCATAATTCTGACGCTGAAATAATGCATATCTTTGTCATCAAAGAACGCGAGTAATTTATTTCATTAAATTTTATATACATCGAATGATTAAACTATGCTTATTTAATATTCGTACATCGCAGACTGCGTACAACCCCCATTTTGACGTGATTTTTTCTGTTTTAAATATGGCGAATTCATAGTATTTTTTTATGTTTCTTAATATAAAACATTTAATGGATTACCGAATTTAAAATGAAATTAAAAAACATTTTTTCCTGTTTGTCCATAGGGCCTTACTCCAAAACTTCTTATCGAAAAAGGTAACGCGTACACCATAAGTGTTGTACTGATAGCCTTGGGATTATCTTAGGTTACCTCGCTCGCTTCTGCGTAGCGGTGTAGAAAAAGAATTCTCTTATTATTATATATTTTTTATTTATTTTTAACGATGCAACAGGCCAAATTCCTGAAGTCGTTACTTCACAGAGTAAATCACATTGATTAATTGTGACCTCTAACCTGGAACCCTCAGTTTGAAAATAGTGTCATGACTACTGGACTACGAGGGTCGCTAGTTACTTAATTGTATAATAATAATAATAATAATAGGTCTTTATTTCAGCTTGTTGAGAATAGATTCTCACCTCGCCATATAGATATATATATATACATATAAGTGAAAATAGAAAAACCAACAACAGACATACAAGTAGAATAAGAAATAAAAACAAATATAATACTGCTGTATTTTTGTCCACAAATATAAGTATTACAAAGATACTTGAAAAAGGTTGATATATTTTACGCGCCTTTTGTTGTTGGTAAGCTAACTTACGAGAGGTTAAGTATTTTAATCGTCGGTTGCAGCACTAGCAATGTAGTGAGAGGGGAGTGTAGCGCAGTCAGTCCAGTCTCACCTCTGGCGGCTGTTTTGGCAATGTCTGTCACTGGCCGGACGGGTGACGTCTCGCGTTTGGTTTGGCGGTCCGCCGCTAGATAGGTTCAGATTTACGTCTAACTACATGTTAAATACCTGAGATTACCTGCGAAAATCAATATATAAAATCTTAGATGATCAATAAGATCAGTTTGAGAGTTGGTACATTATTTTCTATATTGTTCTCATATGTTTTCATTGCTGCTCTTCGCATTATTCTTTATGAACTAGAATACGGTCAGTAATTCTCATGGAAAATCTATAGAGTATAGAGTATTAATTAAAGAGATTAACAAATATTTTTTTTTGATTTTCAACTACAATTAATATAATTATTACTGTATTTAATTATATAATAATAATTAAATAGATTAATATACTGCATAATTTTCAAGTCTCTGCCTAGTCTTCTCTAAATTTCATACTACTTTGGGTCCGTTACGTGCGGCCATCTACTCCAATATTACTTCCACAAATACTCTAGTGGTAATTTTATTCTACTCCTGGGTTCCCTGAAGGTCGTGTTGGATTTTTTAGATTACACTAAAAATTCTGACAAGATTAATGGTCAAAATAGTTACCAATAAATAAACTCGACGGTGAAAGTAAAATCGACACCTTCCTTTCAAAACATAGCATCCGTAAATATTTTATAAAATTTGTTTTCTATTGAGTTTCTGTGAACCGTAAAATCGCGTTTTTTTTAACCTAAAACCGAAAAAGAAAACCACCATAATAAAAGCCACGTGTGAACAACCTTTGCGAAAGAGGTACAGAACGAAATAAAAAAAAAGTGATTAATGAAGTGATGATAGTTCTAGAAAAATGAAACGATACAGCTCAATCGATGAAATAAGAATTTGCTCTGTTTAATAAAATTTGTGATTAGATCAAAAAATGTAATATTTTGTCACAATACGTGACAAAATATTACAGATGAAAAAACTGGAAATTAATTTGGTTGAATTTATTACCAAAGAAATGAATCGCTAAATGACTCTCAAATATGTTACATACTTTTTATTGTACTGTTACATAATTCGCACTAATTTACACTGTTTCTATTGCTTTGATTACGTCATAGTAAACTCCGTTCAATGTTCGTACGTAAAAAACTTCTCGCACCGACATCCCTTTATTTAATTTCGCTGGTATCACTGCTGGTTGCATTGTACTCATTCTGGTAGTATCGCGTGTTGTTACATCACCGTCACGAAACCTGATCATAGTCGTTCTGACGCTGAGATGTTGCACTTGTCACTGTCACGAATGAATTGCTCCACCCCGCATTGCGTTACGCCTTTTAAAGATAAATTCCTATGAAATATTTGTTATAGAAATTACGAGAGGCTTGAAAAGCGTTCTAGACGATTCCAGTGTATTGTTTTAGTACGTAATAGAATGTCATGGAATATTCTGGAGAGAGAATCGGTCACGGATGACTGAAATTTGGTACACATATTATATGAAGCGCTTTCACCGATAAAATCGACATCCACGTATGTTAAATGAATTTTTTCCTAAAGTGCCAATTTTTGTACGAAATGGCGTTATTATTTTTCATTTTGTCGGTTATAATGTTTTGGTACGAAGGTATCGATATTTCAGGGAAAAAAGTATACGATCATTTCCATCAATCAGATACATGGGAACATCAAAAACCTCTTTGAAAAATGTATAAAACAAGCAAGTCAAATAGTGACGCGTATAATTAGTGCACAAGCTAGGATTGATATAGTTGTAAAATAATTCAGGCGCTCTTTTACGTCACATTCCACGGTACTTGCGGCATGTAAAACCACATCGAAAGGTATTTGGTCATTTTCTGCAAAAGGTCCACGTTCCAACTCCACGTCTGAAAATGTCTGATTCTGCAAGTAAGCTAAATTCTTATTATTATTATTAATTAAATGAATAAAATAATGATATTCACTTTATTTTCGTATTGGTACCGACCGGGTTTCGCTACGACCGTAGCTTCATCAGGGTATATATAATCATCAATCAATCAATATATATATATATAAAAAGAAACCCGTGTTTCTCTATCCGCCAAGTTTTCTCCACAACCAGCCACAACCACCCACCGGTGGTTATGGTGGTGGATAGCCCTTGGTGTCACATCTAAAATATGCGAGTTTGGTGTGGGTGGTTGTGCGTGGGTGGGAGTGGGTGACGAAAATGTGCTTTCTAGCACATTGTTTTGTTATGGAAAGGCCGTAAATGCTTCAGATTGTTTCAAAATAGGCGCGCCGTCTGTGTCGGTGAGTCTAGAAGGTTCTGGAAAAACCTGCTCTAGAAAGTTCTTAAAGGGAAGGATCTAGAAAATTCCCGAAAGTTCTATAAGGTTCTAAACTGAGTAGCGGAATGTGTCGGTGTGTCTAGAGGTATCTGTATATTCGACAAATTTCTTGAAAGTTCTGGAAGGAAAATGTTCTAGAAGGTTCGCGAATGTTCTATGACGATCCAAACAGTGTTCTAAAAATCTACGCGTGCGAAGCCGCACGGGCATAGCTAGTCAATACTAAATATACACACATAAACTATGGGCTTATATACTAATTTCAAAACGGTGTGATAAGACAGACAGACCAATAGTAGTGGTAGGTAGGGGGAGGGGGCGGGGAGTATCGTTTCCAAAGGGGAACATTTTTAAAATAGAACTAAAAGAAAAATTTGATTGATTATTTATGATCTGGTTGTCTATAAAATAAAATAAATAAAAAAGGAAAACAAAAAAAATCTATAAAAATGTTTTCCAGAACCTTCTCTCGTATTCTTCTTTCTAATTATTTCTAGACCCAGTTGAAGCAATGCAATTACCCAATTATGTTTGGTTCTTCTTGATTTAGGATCTCGTCACAATATTGAAAGGTAACTAATAATAATTTGAATTTACCAAAATCTTTTCGCTGTCTGTCCGCTCGTCGTAAGTTCGTGTAACGTCCGTAACTTCTATATAGTAAAATATTTTTTCTTTTTTATCTAAGTAACTTCGGTACAGTAAATTTTTTTTTCTATATTCTTTTATTCTTTTTTTTTTGCATATAAATAAATAAAAACTTATTTCTTAGAAACCGACATGTAAAAGTACCTTCATTTTTGACGGGTTACAGCAAGTTAGAAATAGTGCAGGTAATAAGGGTAACAGAATTTATAGGGTAAGGTGCCCTGAGAGCGCGCGGTTCCTAAGAGTAGGTACGCAGTATTCAAATTTCCCACAATTTTGGTCGATTGGCACTTATTTCGGTCGTGTTTCGAACGCACGACGCCGAACTTTGCGTTGACGAAATTTGGAATAAAACAAATGATGAAAAAATTTAAGTTTTTTTAAATCTAACCATCATCATCATCACTCTTGGCTCTATACTTTTGATAAAATGTTTTTGTGTTTTGCAACGTGTGTTATGTGTAAGGTTGTTATTACGGTCGTTAAACATATTTAACTGTAATTTCGGATATTTTATACGCACCGTATATATTACCGAGAAGCGAATCTCAACGTTTCGTTGGATACTTATCCAACGTCATCAGAAGGACGACCTTTACCCGCGGAGGTGGAGGTCGTCCGGGTAAAGGTCGTCCGCGGAGATGGAGGTCGTCGCGGGTAAAGGTCGTCCTCCTGACGTTGGATAAGTATCCAGCGAAACGTCGAGATTCGCTTCTCGGTAATACATACGGTGCGTATAAAATATCTGAAATTACAGTTAAATATTGGTGAAAATACTTTGTTGGCAAACAACTGACAGAATTCATTCATGCCGGTGTCGACTAGATGGCGTTACCAGTGCGGCTATTTGAAATCATGGTGTCGGTAATAAGAGTGCGCATGCGTATTTTTGCGGAACTTCAAAATAATTAATGTTTTTTTTTGTTACAAATGGAATCGAAACCACGAGAAGCAAGCAGACAAAATATTTGATCTTGATCTTGCTCGCAAGATGGTAGGGGAGGGGAAGAGTAAGAGATGTGTGGCTGAATTATTAAGTACGGCAGAATCAAGTTTGAGAAAACGCATAGAGCTGCCATATCCCTTTTCAGATACGGGCCTACATTTTCTGAAGAAACAGAAAAAGAATTGGTCAAATAAATTAAATCTATGAACTCAATATTTTACTGATTATGTTACAACGAAGTAGAACGCGCACTCTTGGGAGACTACTGTCCCAAAAGTGCGCGTTCTACTTCATTGTTAATTATGGTTGTAAATCCTAAATGTTACTAGGTATTTTTGATGCATTTTTTAAGTTTAGTAAGAAGACTAAGAATACAAATAAATATCAAAAGTGTTTTGATTAGATTTTTTCGCACTATGCTCATATCTCTTAAAACCAAGCATTCTTAGGGCACCTTACCCTGCGTATTTACCGATAAAGTTGTAAATCGCAAACGCACAAAAAATGCGCGCTCTATTACTAAGTTCATGTGACATGCATCCATCTATATACATTTAAGGGAAACTCATTCATGTTTTGAAGACGTGCGAATGAATTCGGTCTTGTATTCCGAATATGTGGCCTTCGTTTGAGAAACGAAGTCACTCTTTTGCGGGTACGATATTGAAGAGTATTATTAAGGCTTCCCCATCAGTTTAAAGTCGAGAACTCAGTTAACTTCTGGCTAATTATCCGAGTATGAATAAAACCCGCTCGAGGTTCAGGGAATAATTCAATTACATCTAAACAGGCGGCTGACGCGGAAACTTTTAAATCCCCCATTACGCTAGTTTACAGTTAAACCGGGATACTGAATTGCCCCGATATTCCCGGCCAGCCCGCTCTCCCCGTCCCGGACGGTTCGGTTTAACGTTTCCGCTCGGGACGAATAAACGGTAAATTACGGCTTTCCAGACTTGTCCCCCTTTTCTTTTTTCAAAAATATTTTTCAATTCCGGAATTGTGTCATGGGCGGTGGTGGAGGAAATCACCCCGGAGCCTATCGCGGCGGAACGGAAGCCGGGGCAGCTGTGAGATATAGGCTCCTGCGGGCGAGAGTCTGGAAGGTCCTGGAATATATCTTAATATAAGTAATCGACGTATTATAAACGTTACATTCAAATTCTAAAAAGATCGTAATATGTCTATAATCTATAATATTCGGGAACCGCCTGGAACGACCTAGAAGCGACGGGAATATTCTCCTTAACACTAAAACGAATAGAACAATCTAGAAAACAACGTGTGAACAAAGAGAGGGACTACGCCGCGGCGTGAGGAAGTTTGTTTTGACAGATCGTTCAATACGAAATAAGTCGCGAGACGACGGCCAAGTGTGTCCAGTCGTGAAATTGCGAACCGATAGATATCGAGCGAAATAATCGTGCGGAGTACCTAACTGGAGATTCAAATAATGTGCGATAGTTTGAACGGAATGTTCTACCAAGTGATAAATAAAGTGTTCTCAACGATAATAAAGTGTACGACGTATACGAGTGATAAACTGCAATATAGTGTAATTTAAAGAATTGCGTTAAGTTTAATTGGTGTTAAGTGACATTGTCCATTTAATGATTAATTAATCACTAATCAATAAATCGCCAATTAATTTCGAGTGTTTTCATTTGCCTACCTTGCTTACTAGTATTTATAAACCAAGTAACACGCTATGCTATAAAAAGAAGGACTATGCTGGTCTAAGTCACTAGGAAAGTATCATAACCATTAAACCAACAAGTTAAACGGAAGAGAGATAAAAGGTGATGAATGCTTTGAGTTTATTTATAATGTTTATCATATTTTCACTTGAGATGCTCAATCTTTATCGGAATTGTATAAAACTAACCATAATTAAGATATTTTTGCTAAAAATGCAGTTTATTTTTAACAAATATACTAAAAATATTAAAATGTCTTACTGTTACACGAGTAAATGGAGTAGCTGCATTCAGAGTATATATCACAGTATGTTAAAGGTTAATAATGCGAAGACTGTATTGGCTGTTGAATCAGAATTGAGTCGTAGATTTACAAAACCCGCTCAAACAAAACTATTTTTGTTCCACACAATTACATTAAAATTATTTGAAATTTTTATATTTTTATTTATATAGTAAAAATACAGCAGAGCGGTTATGTTACGCAATTCTAGGAACGGAGAAAAATTTGACAGTTTCTGCAGTTCTTCCAGAAAGGATTTCACAGCTAACGTGTGATGCAGAGCGAGTTTTGCAACTCAAATATTTCTTTTAATATTTCAACGCAATGGAGCAGGATTTTTGACTCAGTGTAGTCTTATTCAATAGGTTTTTAGAAACTACACTCCACGACACTCCAACCTAATTTTTTTTCAAAAATTCGTCCTGAGCAGATTTTTTAACTCTACGATTCAATTAATTATATATTACAACTTGATATTTTTCCTATAGGGAACACTCGTGTGTGAAGTAATAAATTTACTACGCATAATAAGAGTTGAACTTTCAAATTTGTGTGGGAAAAAGTCATAATAATTCTTCACGAGAGCAATAAAAACACGATAATTTGTAGTTTGGTATATGGAAAAACGCCAGCTCTTATTATGCGCGTCCAGAAAAAATCATTTTTAGAGATAAAACAACTCACACATGCATCACGCTTCGCTCTAAAAAGCACAAAACGAATTCTTAAAATATAACTTTAAGCTGCGATTTGAAACGCAGGCAACTTCGCAAAAACATTTTTACAACGAGAACAAAAGATAAGTGATACAAATCATGTAGTTCCTATTTCAGACGTTATCCCCTACGCGACGGGAGTTCTTCGCCAGTTTTTTGGTACAACGTAACGGATGCAAGTTAAAAGTTTTCTTAAATTTTTCGGTGACTTTTTACTGCAATAAATTCATTTGTTAGCCAGATAGAGAAATGAGGAGGGCCAGACTTTATTAAATTCAATGAAAACATAAATTTTATTAATAATAATAATTAACAAATATTTAGAACAAATAAGTTCTCAATTTTTTATATTTCTTAGGCACTTACAATGTAACAATTTATTTCAGACATTATTAAAGAGTTTAAATTTACAATGTAAAATTTGTTACTTCTTAAAGAATTTACGCTACCGGTTCCAACACGTCCGTGTCATTATCGAGCGTTATTTAAACTAATCTAAAATGCGAAAGTACTGTATTAGGTGTCTTTAGGGGGCGGGGGTGATTGGTGAAGTGGGAGGGGCGAGGGAGGGAACATGGTTAATAATGGTGACTTACACGGGGCTATTATGATGTTAATATTAGAATTTAATTTTTTTGTAGCGATGTTTTTTGTTATCGATGTTAATATTAGAATTTAATTTTTGTTAATGCGAAAGTACTGTATTAGGTATCTTTAGGGGGCGGGGGTGATTGGTGAAGTGGGAGGGGCGAGGGAGGGAACATGGTTAATAATGGTGACTTACACGGGGCTATTATGATGTTAATATTAGAATTTAATTTTTTTGTAGCGATGTTTTTTGTTATCGATGTTAATATTAGAATTTAATTTTTGTTGCCGTGTAAGTCACCATTATTAACCATGTTCCCTCTCTCGCCCCTCTTACTCCAAAAATTACCCCCGCCCCCTAAAGACACCTAATTCAGTACTTTCGCATTTTAGATTAGTTTAAATAACGCTCGTTAATGACACGGACGTGTCGAAACCGGTAGCGTAAATTCTTTAATAAGTAACAAATTGTACATTGTAAATTTAAACTCTTTAATAATGTCTCAAATAAGTTCTATCTATAGAAAAAATATTTGGCTACCACCCATAACTCTTTGGAGAGCAACGATACTGCTGCTGCCGTAACCATGAGGAAGATTCAAGATTTTCTTCGGGGACCTATTGACCACCCTCCATATAGTCCCGTCTTTGCACCTAACGGCTACTTCCTCTTCTTGCGTTTGAAGCGGTTGCTTGGTGGACAACGGTTTGAAAACGACGAAGAACTCAAGACTACCGTGCGTCGTTATCTGGTTCAATTCTCAGGCGGGGAACTTCCATGCAGAGGAGAAAATAAACTGGTGTTGCGTTACGAAAATAACTTGGAACTGAATGGCGGTTATGTGAAAAAGTGAAGTAGATATGCAGTAAGCTAAAACTGTCAATAAAAACGTTTTCTCGTGAGTTCATTTTTTTAATGAGCAAATGGCCCTAACTTTATGAAAATGGCTAGTATCATAATTAAAGAGTATGTAGAAAACATCATTTTGCCGAGCAGCAAAGATTCTCGTAACGTACGCGGAATTTTCGTTTTTCTCAAAACATCTTTAATTATTAATTATTATTAATTGTTCCTATCATTTATAATTAGTTTGTGCTAATACTTTTTCCAATCTTTGAAGCACTCTTGGAAAACAAATTTCTTAATCTTCTTAATGTTGGCAAAATGTCGTCATTTAATGTTTTTATTTCATCTTTGGGAAAAGGAAAAGTCGTAGGGTTCATAGGCCGAGGCATCATGACGTGCTGGTAACGACTAGAAATTTTTGAATATTTGTTTAATTTATTAATACGTAAGTAAAAAATCGCCGAGTACACTAAAAATGATCTTAACCTTTTCGATAGTAAACAATAAAGTGAGCACCCAAAATGGTTACCAACACAAGATACGTCGGGAAAAAGGCTATCATCACAACAAAAAAATAGTTGTTGACAGTCGAACTTATAGTTACTAATTCTGTTAGGGGTAATCTTGCGAGATAACATATTTTTTCTCACACATATGCGCGCGGAAGTACACACACACATATCTATTAATATATATATATATAGTAGTATATATATATATTATTATCTATTATATATATATAGATATCTATATATCTTATCATCTATATATATATATATATATATATGTAACAAAAGGAACTTCTGGACTCCCTCGCGTTTTCTGTAAATGGTCTCCGTGAGAAGACCAAGGCCGATGTTTCGACACGGTATCACGTGCCATTGTCAAGGCTAAAAAGGCCTCAAAAGCTACGGACTAGCCGTACTTGTTCGCGGGTGACATGAAAGTCTCCCACCAATAAGGCTTCATCTTTCATGTCACCCGCGAACAAGTACGGCTAGTCCGTAGCTTTTGAGGCCTTTTTAGCCTTGACAATGGCACGTGATACCGTGTCGAAACGTCGGCCTTGGTCTTCTCACGGAGACCATTTACAGAAAACGCGAGGGAGTCCAGAAGTTCCTTTTGTTACATACAATAACGCTCGCGGAAAACGAAATGTCATAACATCCCATCGAGAGAGAGAAGGAGAGGGGGCGGGGTGTGAAGGCATATATATATATATATATATATATATATACCTTCACACACGAGCGCACGCGCACACATACATACACACTAATCGATATATTTACTTACTCCTGCAAAATGAGACCTTGTAATTGGCCAAAGGATATGCCTATTATATCACTGGTGTATATGATTTTCAATAACTGTACGACAACCAGTAAATGAAAAATAAGTGATTGTGGCTTTGGGAGACAAATGAAAATACTGGAAATTAATTAACGATTTATTTATTAGTGGATAATTAATTATTAAATAGACAAAAAAACACGAATTAAACTTAACTCTGTTCTTTAAATTACACTATTTAGCAATATATCACTCGCATATGAACAATTTATTTATCGCTCATCAATTCTCGCACAAGTAACACTTATTTATTTCACCACTATCGATAAGTACTCGCCCGATTATTTTGCTGGTGTCTATCACTCCTAAATTTGCGACTGGGCAAACCTGGTCTTCGCCTTGTGCGTACTTCCCACTGAACGAACTGTTAAAACAGAACATACCGCACCGCGACGTAGTCGCGCTATTTATATCTAAACACTGTTTTTTTCGAACTGCCGAGAAGTTTTCTTTAGTTTTCCAGAATTTTGTAGATAATATGAAAGTGTGTTGGCTGTGCTAGAGGCTCCTATGTTATTGTCGTTATTGTTATATTGCGAGGTATTCTGTAAATATCTCTTTTACAATTTCGTTACAATAATAAAAAAAAATGTCGTAAAGATATATATTAATTTTGTAACGCCAACATAAAATTACTCTGCGATGATCAGCTACCTGTGCTTGACAGTTGCAAAGAGCGCTCAGAGATGGCGCCGGTTTCGCTCGCAACTAGCACACGAACGGTGGCTGTCAAATCGGTACCCCAAGAATTCCGCCCAGCGCTACTAAGAGATGGCGCCACTTTTGTTAGCAAAATATCCATGGAACATGAATATAATTATTTATATAGTGCAGAATGCAAATGCCTTGCATGTTCTGCGCTACCGCTAGACATCGCATTAAGTTCATAAACGAACTTAAGTACGAGCCTTTGGCCTTCATCAGCTGGCTTATTCAAAGTGATTAGCAGAAGATCTGGTCTGGATACCCACCGGAGGACTCTGTAATCACACCAGGGTTGGTCACAGAACCACCAGGCGCTGCCTGGACGCTCACCCAGCTCACCTTCGAGGATTGCTCGGTATTTGTACCCGCACCCCCTGAGGAAAAAAATACTCAATAGGACGCCGCTAGTACGCCGCGTTATAAAAAAACTGGCGCCCAACGTGGGGCCAAATACGAGTATATCATCGCGAGTGATCGACGGAAGTGAATCGTCGCGAATTAATCGACGTGAACAAAGTATCACGAGTGAATCGACGGAAGTGAATCGTCGCGATTTAATCGACATGAACGAAGTATCGCGAGTGAACAGTCACGAATTTTGAATAGATTTCTAAAGTGAATTCGAAAATCTAACAATGGCAAAAAACGTAGTGATGTCCAACGAACAACTCCTAGAGCTCATGGCTGCTATGTCTACATGTGCCCAAAAAAGAGGAAGTCTGCTAAACTGCCCCTCACGCTTCGATGGTACCGAAGAGCGAAGTCAGGTGGAAGCATTTATATCGGCAATCAGCATGTACAAGACGCTAGAACAAATTGGAGATCAAGATGCACTTGACGGACTCCTCCTGCTACTCCAAAAGGATGCAGCTTCATGGTGGCTTGGAGTAAAAGATAAGGTATCAACATGGGATGAAGCTATCAGCATGCTTAGGCATGCCTCTGCACCAAAAAGACCGGCTTACAAGGTGTACGAGGAGATCTTCAGTACGAAACAAGATAATCGCACAGCAACTGACATATTTATCAGCCAGAAGAGGCTATTACTCGCTGAACTCCCTGAACCGGTCCACGATGAACGTACCCAGATCGACATCATCTTTAGTCAGATTAATATCCAAATTAGAGACCGGATGCCACGGGAGACTATTAATACTTTTCACGATCTCCTGAGACGAGCCCGGTATATCGAGGAGGGTCTGCGAGAAAATGAAGCTACGAAAGAATGGAAAGTGAAAGGCAAAGGACAACGACCGCAAGGGAATTCTGCACAGAACAAACCATGGTGCAAATATTGCCGTACTCGCGGGCACACATTCGAGGAGTGCAGGTCCCGCCCAAAACACAAGCGCGAAGAAGGCACCGAGAATATAGTAACCTGTTACGGATGCGGAACCCCTGGGTTTATAAGGAGTAAGTGCCCAAGGTGTAATCCGGGAGCAGAGGCAACCAATCCTGAAAGAAGGCAACAACTAGACTTCAATGCTTTCCATGGCATAGTACTGGAGAAGCCGCGAGCGAGACCTATACTAACCATTGGTATCGATGACTTGAAAGGAACAGGTTATATTGATACAGGAGCCAAGATGAGTCTAGCCTCTAGGAAACTGTTCGAGATCCTGAAAAAAAGAAATTATTCTTTCGCAAAGAAAGTGATGAGAATTGCACTGGCAGACGGCCACCCCAAAATACAAGAAGTATTCACCGTAGAGGTGGCAGTCCAACTACAAGGACGAACCCTACCAACGACATTTGTTATTTTGCCCAACGCAGAGGACAACCGCACACTACTGGGTGTTGATTTCATAGAGAATGCTGGAATATCACTAAATATACCACAGCGGACCTGGACTTTTGTAGATGATCCAGCCAGAACATTCAAATTAAGCATGGGAAGCGAAGAAAGTGATCTGGCATCTTATCAGAAGAGGCTCCGAGATGAAGAAGAAAATCATGAAATTTCTCAAATTCTAAGAAAATTTCGTCTAGATACACTGAGTCCACTACGCCAAACACCAAAAGACTCAACCCGCTTTGAGGTTGAGGGCTCAACCACAGTTCTGAGCCCACTGGAGACGCGCTCAACAAATCGCAACACGGATGCGACTTGGCAGAAATTAACTGAGCTTAACGAAGCATTTGAGGAACATGCAAAAACAGATGCAAGCAACTACGCTATCGGAGCGGTTCTGGTCCAGGGGGAGGGACCTGACGAACATCCAGTGGAATACGCCAGCCGACTACTCACTCCTCCGGAAAGGAACTACTCCACAACTGAGAGAGAAGCACTTGCCGTCGTTTGGGCACTAGGAAAATTCAGAGGATACATCGAGGGGACAGGAGTCACTATTATTACGGACCACCAAGCACTGAAGTGGCTCATGACGCTGAAGTCACCAACAGGGCGCTTGGCCCGATGGGCCTTACAACTACAACCTTACAACCTGAATATCAAGTACGCACCCGGACGCAGCAATCTAGTCGCTGACACGCTATCTCAACCCCCGATCTCCGAACCGCCACCCCAGGAATGCTCAGTCTGTACAGTCTCGGTTGACCTCCCAATCCGAGGGGCTCAGGAGATTCGGCAGGGACAACTGCAAGACGTGAACATTAAAACTATCATAGAAGCGCTGGAACGAGCTCGGACTAACGAGGACACCGCGTATTGGACATGAAAAGGATACCTTATGTTAAACGGGGTACTATACCGATATAACCCGGACATAGAAAAAGAAGATGCCCAATTGGTTGTTCCCGAAAACGAGCGATCCATGGTATTGGCCGCCTATCATGATGCTTCGACTGCTGGACATTATGGAGCTGATAGGACCTTCAGACGCATCGCCTTACGATATTATTGGAAGGGAATGCGAAACGACATTACAGATTATGTTAAATCCTGTGTGGATTGTCAAAAATACAAAATAACCAACCTAAGGCCGGCAGGACTACTACTGACTTCCACCATACGTCAACGATTCGAAGTAATCTCATTTGACTTATTTGGACCCCTGCCCACGTCTGACGATAATAAAAAATGGATTTTTGTCGTGGAGGATACCGCAACTCGGTGGGTAGAGCTTTTCGCCCTAGAAGACGCCACTGCCGAAAGCTGCTCCCGCATACTCATGGACGAGATCTGCCTACGGTATGGAACACCGAGACGCTTCACAAGCGACAATGGCACCCAGTTCGTGAGCGCCGTGATGCAGCAGCTCACGTATTGCTTAGGGATTCAGCATAACTTTACACCCGCCTATCACCCGGAGTCAAATCCTGTGGAGCGCAAGAACCGCGATTTAAAAGCACAACTATCCATTTATGTCAAGGGTGATCACCGACGTTGGCCAGACAGACTTGCCGCCATACGGTTTGCCATGAATACCGCACACTGTCAAAGCACTGGGTATTCTGCAGCCTTTCTCACCTTTGGACGGGAATTAAGGACTCCAGAAGATGTCCATACAGATCTCCGGCGGATTGTAGAGTCAGAAAACTTTATTCCTGAGATCACACCATACCTGCTCCGCCTAGCTGACACATTAAAAGAAGCTCGGGATACCCAGGATAAAAAGCAGGATCAACGAAAATCGGTTGCCGACAGGAAGAGACGACCGGATCCCCAGTATCGTCCCGGAGACCTCGTGTTAGTGGCAACGCACACACTTAGTAATGCGCGAAAGGGAATTACTAGTAAGTTCGCACCCCGGAGAGATGGACCCTACGTCGTGCTACGCGCTCACGGGCCCACGAGTTACGAAATAGCGGCATCCGAGGCACCTGACGAACCATTGGGGGTGTATCACTCCTCAGCTATTACGCCATATACAGGAACAGGCGCCCCACTCCCCTCACCAATCGCTCCACTGCGTAAACGAGGCCGACCCAGGAAGAATGTTGCTTAGACCATCAGGCGTTACTCTTTTCTGGATCTTCAGCGGGACGTTCTTCGATCCAGAGGGGGAGATTGTAACGCCAACATAAAATTACTCTGCGATGATCAGCTACCTGTGCTTGACAGTTGCAAAGAGCGCTCAGAGATGGCGCCGGTTTCGCTCGCAACTAGCACACGAACGGTGGCTGTCAAATCAGTACCCCAAGAATTCCGCCCAGCGCTACTAAGAGATGGCGCCACTTTTGTTAGCAAAATATCCATGGAACATGAATATAATTATTTATATAGTGCAGAATGCAAATTCCTTGCATGTTCTGCGCTACCGCTAGACATCGCATTAAGTTCATAAACGAACTTAAGTACGAGCCTTTGGCCTTCATCAGCTGGCTTATTCAAAGTGATTAGCAGAAGATCTGGTCTGGATACCCACCGGAGGACTCTGTAATCACACCAGGGTTGGTCACAGAACCACCAGGCGCTGCCTGGACGCTCACCCAGCTCACCTTCGAGGATTGCTCGGTATTTGTACCCGCACCCCCTGAGGAAAAAAATACTCAATAGGACGCCGCTAGTACGCCGCGTTATAATTTGTATTTATTTAATATAATATACAGTTTGTTACATTTTATTTTATTGTAGTCTTTTAAGTTTATAATTAATACGTGAGATTTATTCGCTGTAACTCTCCAAAAAAAATCTTGAGCTTGGAAAGGGAATTTTATAAACTTAAAATGTCTATTTTAAAAGTTAATTATATTTATGTATGTAACGATTTTCGAAAAGTAATTCATTTGTAAAATAAAATACACTCGTCATTGTGACGTGGATTTGCCTTCCATTAAAATAATTCAATTTTAATAATCAAACTAATCAGCTTATACGCATATCTCCCAAATTAAAACGACTTCTAGAGCCTTTTAATGGCCCTGTACAATAATTGTTCGGCGAATGTACAAACTTGGGTTATTAAGCACCGGGAAATGTTACCATAAAAAGTTCACAAAGGATCGGAAAAGAAATTAAAAACTTAATGAAACGCAGAGCAGTTTTGATTCAGTGATAAACAGTTATGAAATGCTCATTATAGCACTTCCATCCGGTCCTTTGGACGGCTTAATTAAAAACTTGAGGGTATATAACGTGGTACAGGGCTGGAAAATAATAAGAATTACGCCTTATTTGCAAGGCATTTGCGACAGAAAATAGTAATCTAGTGAACGAGCTATTCCTAGACGACCAAAAAATGGGTGTGCATGTGTGGTCACAAGCATCATCGGCCCAATAATTTAAGAGCCCGCAGGCTGTATACATAGATGTCAATTTATAATTCTCGAAGGACTTTGATCCCTAATTTGTAGGAGAAGAGCGCGCTTTCTGCATCTTCTAGCACCATTCGATCTGAAAGAGAGTCATTTAATCATCCTTATGAGATTATTGAATAATAAAGTCACTTTGTTGTGAAACACAATTATTTAAAAACTATCTGTAATCCGTCAAGAGTGACGGTACTTTTACATATTGGTTCCTAAAGAATAAGTATTTATTAAAAATAATAAATTTAAAAAAGGAAAAATGAAAAACAAGAAAAAAAGGAAAAAAAACAAAAGAAAAAGGAAAAACGAAAAAAAAGAAAAAGAGAATGAAAAAAAGAAAAAAGTTGCGGACGGACGGATAGACAATGAAATTATTATAATTGGGATGGGATTAAATTCATGTAGAGGTTATAAGGTTGACGTTTTTTTCCTAATTTGATGATCATCATGAATAATCTCAAAAATGAATGGAATGCAGAATCCATCAATGATACAATTATTTTAATTTACACTAAATTAAACTTGCAAAATGAATGAGATATTTAATATTGAACGTACTGTGATCAAAAGCTTGGTGGAGCGATCCCTAAATTTTTCAACATGTGACAATTGTTTATGGAAACAGATGAAGGAAAGGGTATACGACAGAATCAAAACACTATTGGAAGCTAAAATTTCGAGACGGTAACAAAATTCACGTACCTTGGCTTTCTGATAACAGACAGGAACAATATTCTGATTTGTGTCTTCTGGGGTATTATGCCATGTTTTTAAGACCTTTTTGGCCGACGTTTAGGATCCCATTGCAAGGAATAATATTATTGAAGAGAACCAGAAGCGCATAGTGAGCGCGAATCTGTTATTTCCAACTCTGAAATCGGTTAAATTCCAGACTGTTGTCCAGAACACTAAGCCATCAGACCTTACATCACAGACGCAGCCAAGACATGGATACTGACTAAAAATAACGCGCGAGCACTGGACGATTTCGAAAGGAAAATTTTGAGGCATATCTTTGGACCGGTTCTAGACAATGGACTTTGGAGCAGGCGCTACAATTATTATGGTGATTGAATTATTTATTTTCTGTTTCATATTCTCTATTTTATATAAGCAAAATGCAATTCGGTACATTAATATTGTATAAAATTGTAGGTATTTTTTATCCGTTG
The DNA here is from genome assembly GCA_016648135.1 of Agrypnia vestita. NCBI lineage: Eukaryota > Metazoa > Arthropoda > Insecta > Trichoptera > Phryganeidae > Agrypnia > Agrypnia vestita. The sequence goes on from JADDOH010015641.1 coordinate 46,605, forward strand.
ATGGTGAAGTGCCATTAATGGTAATTCTAGTTTGTATTGTGTACTTTGAGTCGGAACATTGCTGGACATAATGCAAGTCTGCATTATGTCCAGCAATGTTCCAACGCAAGATATACAACACAGCGCGTGGTTTTATTATGTATGCCAAATAAGTAAAACTTTGAATGCCTGTGCATAAGTACACGCACCAATTTTTTTTTTTGTAAAGTGCCTCCCAAACAAGACATTATGCCCCGAATTCAGAGTCAATATTTAATGATTTAGGTAAAAGCGTAATTTTCAGTACAAAATAACACTTTTGAGGCCTTAACATTATAATCATCAAAGTATTCTCTGAATAATATACTCTGAATTCGGGCCAATAATTTTTAGCTTAAACGCAAAGTGATGGCTACTTTCCAGGAAAGCTATTTTAATGCGTATTTTTCTGGATGGCCGAGATTGCATTCTTCTTTATACTGGTTAACGCCTTGGAAGTTGGAAGAGAGTTTGCGTCTAACGTCTTTGCCTCTGTCTTACGTTCATATACTCCTTGAAGGTCATTGCACTCATTCCTATCAATATTTATTTTTGTCTCGAATACAATTTGATATTGTATTTTCTAAGGGACCCTAGCGATTCTCTCTTTGACGATTTCTACGAAAGTACGTCATTAAACTTGCATCAATGGGGGTATTCAAAGATAGCTCTTATGACGCGATATCTGTCGCCTATGGTAACCATTACTTCCATTCAAGGACATATCATCGACTATATTGGTGAACCGTCAATGCCATCACCAAAAAATCACGAATTAAGCAAGTTTTTTGTTATGCTTACAGAATACGACTCGGGCTTCTTATAAATTATACTTATAATTATACTTCTTATGAGGCGAAGCAGTATAATACATCAACCTTAATGTAGGTTTCGTAAAGTTTTAGCGAAGCGAATAAGGTTGTAAAATTTGGACGAATTTATTGAAATCGCGTCTACATATTTGATAGCTAGTTAAGAATTAAAAGAAAGTTGAAAATATCGCTGGCTTCCCAAACTTCGAAAAGTTTTTCGTTGGATTAAATGAGGTAAAATACTTCGAATAATCTTATTTAAGTTTCAAACCACGAGGTGATTGGATTCCGTGGAATTCGCGAGAAAATTTGATACCGTTCCAACTTCTTGAAAATATAAGCTGTGTTTTTCTGAAATTCTTCGGTGATTCAGAAAGGGAATATTATAAAAATTAGTTAGAGAAAGTGCTAGACCACATTCCCTCCCACACCCTTTGCCCCATCCTCTCCCACTGATATATTTTTTATACAAATCTGAACCTTTTGACGTATCTAACCCAAATTTTGCATACTTATACTTTAGGAGAAAATATACATTATACCCCTTATACCCCGAGAAAAACTAATGCGCCATCCCCCTCCTTTTACTCTACTCCCTCTCCCAATATATATACTCTCTCATCGGATCCAAATTTTGCAAAATTACTTTTTAGGACTCTAAAAAAGTTATTTCCTACCCCCCCCTTCCCTTTTTTATCCCACTCCTTCGATATATTATGTTTATTATCTTCAACGCGTATAAGATCTGACCCAAATTTTGCATACATTTTCTTTAGAACCTTGCAGAAAACAATGGCGCCATCTTCCCTCTCTCCCTCTACACTACTCTCCTTCCCAGATATAAATGTAATGCACACCTAATTAAATTTAATGCATTTAATTCCAATTTGTACAATTTAACCATTCTCCTTTCCGATTTATTCCATTTAATTCCAAATTGGACAATTAAACATTCTCCACCCCCCTACCCCACCTTTATAAATTAAAAAGAATGCAATTCAATATTTTTTTGTTACATAGTTAATTATTGTTTATCGAGAAGTCAAAATTGTAGCCCGAATGGGCATCGTTAGAGGGATATTAATATTCGATGAATTTCATGATTTTAAAAGGGCTGTCACTATACCTTAGGGCTCTAAAAGTTTCATCTTATTTTTTCTACATGTTTTTCTTGACACAGAAATCCAACCATTTTCTTTTTACAGTAATAATTGTCTTCTCGTTCTTTGTAATTATTATTATTTATTAATTTAAGGCCTAGGTCATAAAATGTATAAATTTCTTTTCCTTTAATTAATATCTTTAATAATAAAAATAATAAATAAGAAAGATTATTATCATTATTTAATAATAATAATGATAATAATCTTTGCCTTCAATTAATAAAATTTGTTGTATCTTCCCCTGCATAATGAGTTTTACTAGTGAGACAAAATTATCCAGTTACTATTCGAAAATATATGCGTAATAAAGAAACACCAAAAGTTTTAAATATGGTTCATTATGAGATGAGTATGTTATTAACAATATTTTTATATGTGTCATCCATTCTAATATAGCTCGTATAGACTACATGAATTATAATAGTCACAAAAACTGGAATCTAAGCTGTCACCTATGACACATTGCTTTCGTTTTGAAGTCTACCTACGTTTAGTAACCACTTTGTTAGCTTCAGTTTGAATAATTCTTTCACTTTTAACCTTTAATGTCAGATGTCAATATGTTTTAGATTCATGGAGCACAGAAAATGAAGGGGAGATGACCGAATTTTGTCTTCATTTTCGGCGCTGAAAAAATTTTGGAGATTGTGCTTCCGGTATTTCTGGATTCAGATAGTGTAAAAAATTATAAATATAAAAAGAAAGAGTTTTTTTTAAAATAATTTTAGTATTAAACTGATGTACGAGTAAAGCTGTCTTATGTCAACCACTTGAAAGTCTCTAAGTTAGTCTTCAGAGTTATATCTAAATGGTTTCTTGTTTGTCACACGTATAATCCCAAGAACACATAGCGTAGCTGATGATACTTTGGCTTCGCACGCGTAGATTTTTAGTAACTTTTAGTCACTACTAAAAGCCCTTTTATTTTAACGGGATAATATATAACCCATATCCACCCTGAAAGCCACCATTCTAAATATTGGTGAAAGAATTTTTGAAATCGCAGAATAGTATTTTCAGAGACTACCTCGTACTTACATCTAAACATATAAACTTTACCTATTTATATATTAGTGTAGATTAAGATGAACTATAGAAATCTCACAGAGACTAAAGTATTCACATGAGAAATATTGTTTTTTATATGATGTCCCAATGTATGCCATTGCCTGTATGAGCAATCTTGAGTGATCACACTACTCAATACAACGTTCACCAATTCCGTCATAAGTACATCCACACATCGAATTTTTGAAAGTATGTATTTAATTTAATCGCTGTTTAAGGTTGTTACATAAAAAAATATAAATATTTAATTTTAAAATCAAAAAAATAATATCAAATGCCTTGAAAATACAATTGAAAATACCTTGAAATAATATATAACTTTTAAATTTACTTAAAGAAAATACACTAAAATTCCTGTACAAATTTAATATTAGGTCCTTACATATGAAATTGGCGTTTTGCCGTACTGGCAAATTTGATCTCAAATATCTTCTCTTTGGTTAGGAATTCCAAATCCAAATTTATACAGCTATTTACTCATGTATTTGTGCTTTGAAAATTATAATTCATTTGTTTTTTCCTCAATTGTTTTTTTCTTTGCGTCACTCAGTTTACAAAATGAAAAACTTGAAATATCGCGTTATTTACGACTACGAGTTCCACCGTGGCACCAGTGCTGCAGAAACGGCTCGAAGGATTAATGATGTGTATGGCGACGGTGCCGCAAAAGAAAACACAGTGCGTTTTTGGTTCCAACGTTTTCGTTCTGGAAATTTCGACCTGCAGAACAAGCCCCGTGGACGGCCGGAGACCAAAGTTGATAATGAAGAATTGAAGGCTATTGTGGAAGCGGATCCATCGCAAACCACATCCGAGTTAGCTGCAGGCTGCGGTGTTAGTGATAAAACTATTTTAATCCACTTGAAGCAAATTGGTAAGGTGAAAAAGCTTGAAAGGTGGATACCTCACGAATTGAGTGAAGCAAATCAACAAACGCGCGTTGACTGCTGCGTTGCATTACTCAACCGGCACAATAATGAAGGGATTTTAAATCGAATTATTACCTGTGATGAAAAGTGGATCCTGTACAATAATCGGAAGCGCTCATCGCAATGGCTGAACCCTGCCGAACCAGCCAAACCATGCCCCAAGCGAAAATTGACTCCAAAAAGTTACTTGTGAGCGTTTGGTGAACTAGTGCTGGTGTCGTTCACTACAGCTTTCTTAAATCTGGCCAGACGATTACGGCAGATGTCTATTGTCAGCAACTGCAAACCATGATGGAAAAGCTAGCTGCTAAACAACCGAGGCTGGTTAATCGCTCTAGGTCACTGCTGCTTCATGATAACGCTAGA